>VMDO01024204.1:0-30182 GCA_007922755.1 Pedetes capensis
TGGAAGCTGCCTTGAAAGAACTGGCGAAACACAAGGCTCCAGGAATTGATGGGATACCAATAGAGATGTTTCAACAAACAGATGCAGCACTGGAGGTGTTAACATGTTTGTGCCAACAGGTTTGGAAAACAGCTACTTGGCCAACTGACTGGAAGAGATCCGTATTTGTGCCTATTCCCAAAAAAGGGGATCCAACTGAATGGGCAAACTATTGGACAATATCATTAATATCGCACACAAGGAAAATGCTACTAAAGATCATTCAGAAGTGACTGCAGCAGTACATAGACAGGGAATTACCAGAAAATCAAGTGGGATTCAGAAGAGGGTGGGGAACCAGAGACATCATTGCTGATGTCAGGTAGATATTAGCTGAAAGCAGAGAATATCAGAAAGATGTCTATCTATGTTTTATTGCCTATGCAAAGGCATTTGATTGTGTGGATCATAACAAATTATGGATAACACTTTGGCAAATGGGAATACTAAACACCTAATTGTGCTCATGAGAAATCTGTACACGAACCAGGACGCAATTGTTCGAATAGAACAAGGAAACACTGCGTGGTTTAAAGTTGAGAAAGGTGTGTGTCAGGGCTGTATACTTTCACCCTATCTCTTCAATTTGTACGCTGAGCAAATAATCCGAGAAGCTGGACTTTATGAGGAAGAATGCGGCATCAAGATTGGAGGAAGACTCATTAACAACCTGCATTATACAGATGACACAACTCTGCTTGCTGAAAGTGAAGAGGATTTAAAACATTTACTGATGAAGATCAAAAATCATAGCCTTCAATATGGGTTATGACTAAACATCAACAAAACAAAAATCCTTATGACAGGGTCAGCACATAACTTCACAATAAATGGAGAAAAGATTGAGGTTGCCCAAGATTTTGCTCTGCTTGGCTCTATAATCAACACCCATGGAAGCAGCAGTCAAGAAATCAAAAGACACATTGCTCTAGGAAAAGCTGTGGCAAAAGATCTCTTTAGAGTATTGAAAAGCAAAGATGTCACATTGAAGACGAAGGTGTGCCTGACTCATGCCATGGTATTTTTAGTGGCATCATATGGTTGTGAAAGCTGGACATTGAACAAGGGGGACAGGAACAGAATTGATGCTTTTGAATTGTGGTGTTGGAGACGTCTATTGAATATACCATGGACTGCCAAAAGAACCAACAAATCTGTCCTAGAAGAAGTGCAACCAGAGTGCTCCTTGGAAGCAAGAATGGCCAGACTGCCTCTTACATATTTCAGACATGTAGTCAGGAGAGATCAATCCCTGGAGAAGGACATCATGCTTGGGAGAGTGGCAGGCCAATACAAAAGAGGAAAACCCTCCACCAGATGGATTGACACAGTGTCTGCAACAATGGGCTTAAACACAAATAAGATTGTTTGCCTGGCACAGAATCGGCAAGTGTTTCGATCTGCTGTACATAGGGTCGCTATCAGTCGGACTCGACTCGACAGCACCTAACAACAACATAAGCCAAGAAAGGGATGGGATTTATCTCAATTGGTAGAGCAATGTTCTATGGTCTGTGAGGTCTCGGGTTTGATTTCCAGCACTGCAAAAATTGGAAAAGGTTATGGCAATCCACTCCCAAGGCAATCCAGAAACAATCGACCATTGAAAACCCTTTGAACGTCATTATGAGTCAGACATGACTTGATGGCACCTGAAAACAATAACAACATAAGCCAAGAAAACTCCAGGAGTTTTTGCCAGGAGTCACCGGAGCTGGTAGAGGCAAGGGAGGATTCTTCCCAAGAGCCTTCGGGAAGCTAGGTGGTTCTGCTAACACCTTGATTCAGGACTTCCAGCCTCTACGGCTGTAAGAGAATACATTTCCAGGTTGTTGTTGTTGTTATTGTTGTTGTTCCAGTAGTAGGTGTTGAACCCAGAGCCTTACACATTTTTTTTTTTTTGCAAGTGCTCTACCACTGAGCTGTACCCCAGGCCATTTTTCACTTTTTATTTTGAGGCAGGATCTCACTAAGTTACATAGACTGCCTCTGGCCTTGAACAAGCGATCCTTCTGCCTCAGCCTCCCAAATCACTGAGATTAATCGATATGTGCTATCACACCCAGTTCAAATTTCTAGTTTTGAAGCCACCTGAGTTTGTATTTTGGACATGTCATCAGGAGGGACAAATTGCTGGAGGACATCATGTTTGAGAGAGTGGTGGGTCAACAACAAGAAGGAAGACCCTCAACTAGATGGATTGACACAGTGGCTACAACAATGGGCTTAAACCTAAAAAAGATTATACACCTGGCACATAGTTGAGGAGTGTTTTGTTCTGTTGTACATAGGGTCACTATGAGTCAAACCCAACTCCACAGCACCTAACAACAGCAACAACAGAGCTTTTGTTGATTTGTTATGGCAGCCCCAGGAAATGAATAGCTTCCAAAAGGTAAAAGAGCCCAGCCTTACCTGAGCCTCAAGTCAGCTCAGTAACTACAAGACAAAGCAGCTCTCTAGTGGCTTCTTGTTGTTGTTATTGTTGTTGTTAGGTACATAGTATAACAGATGAAACACTCCCTGACATTGTGCCATGCCGGGCACTGTGTCAGTGCTTCTCTGCTATTCACTGGGTTTTCGATGGCTGATTGTTTTGAGAGTGGGCTGCCAGGTTCTTTTCCCCTTAGTGGCCTATCAGATTAAAAATACCAAGTCCTCATGGATCACAGAGCCTGGGAGGTGGGGGAGAGAAAGGATAGAAGAAGGAGGAAGAGAAGGGGAAGGAGGGAGAGGAGGAGGAAGAGGAAAAGGAAACAATAACATTGTAATAGGAGTATCAATAATAGCACCAAGTCTCTCTTTGAAGTACCACGCAGAGTACACTATTTTATTTATTTGTTACCACAACCCTGAGTAACAAATATTATTGTGTACATTTTATATGCCAGGAAAGGAAACTAAAGGGGCTCAGACCTTCCTGGGACCTCATGGCCCACCCTAGCACTGCTCAGCCAGCAGCACTTCTCAGAGCGCTGGGTCTCCTGTTGGCCTCCAAGGCAGCCTCTGTGTTGTCCCTTTGAGTGACAAGTACTGCAAAGGGAGTCACTGTTGGGGAGGGGAGATGACCGTGGAACATGCCAAGTCGCTGAGCCCCCAACTGGAGCTGGGATGCATCTGGACAGCCAGGAAGGTTGGAGGTTTCCATGGCTTCTCTAGCAACCACCCGGGTCCCACCTCCTCTCTTAGCCTAACAGGAGCATTTTTTCCTTAAAATAATGGCTGTTTAAAAAGCGAAGGTAGAGTCAGCTGATCTTTGACAAAAGAGCAAAAGGAGCAAATGGATAAAAGACAGGGAGTCTTTTAAACAAGTAGTGCTGGGAAAACTAGACATCCATGTCTGAAAAAGTCATGCAGACTCAACCTGACACCCTTCACAAAATTAACTCAAATGTAAAATGCAGAACTGTGAAACTCCTAGAAGACAACATAGAGAATGGAGATGACCTCAGACTGATGAATTTTTAGATACAGCACAAAACCATGATCCATGAAGGAAAGAATTGATAAACAGATCTTCATTAAAATTAAAAAACATCTGCTCTGTGAAGGACACTGTCAGAAGAATGAGAAGATAAGGCACAAACTGGAAGAAAATATTTGCAAAAGACACATCTGCTAAAGGACTGTTTTCCAAAATATATAAAGAACTCATATATAAAACTCAACAAGAAAATGAACAACCAATCAAAAATTGGGCAAAAGACCCAGAAGAAGGTATACAGATGACCAGCAAGTATCTGAAAAGATGGTTTAATGTCATTTGTTACCAGGGAATTGCAAATTAAACCTACAACGGGACACCACTACACATTTACTTGTTGTTGTTGTTGTTAGGTGCTGTTGAGTCGGTATCCAACTCATAGCAACCCTACATACAATAGGGGAAAACACTATTGTCAGTGCTTCTCTGCTGTTCATAGGGTTTTCAGTGGCAGACTGACTTTTGGGAGTGGGTTGCCGGGTCCGTCTCCCAAGCCTACAGTATCAGGTGTTCCCAGGAGGTCTCCCATCCACATGCTAACCAGGCCCGACCCTGCTTAGTTTCTGGGATCTGATGGGATTGGATGCCACAGGGCTACATTGCAGGCTGCACATGTACTAGGATGGCCAAAATCCAGAATACTAACAATACCAAATGCTGGTGTGGAGGGGAACAACAGCTGTGCTCATTCATTGCTGGTGGGAATACAAAATGGCACAGCCACTCTGGAAGATAGTTCAGTGGTTTCTTACAAAGTTAAACATACTCTCTTACCATGCTATTCAACAGCTATAAGACTTTGTATTTCCCCCAAATAACTGAAAGCTCATGTCCACACAAAAACCTGCACATGGGTGTCACTAGTAGCATTATTCATAGTGGCTAAAACTTGGAAGCAACCAAGATGCCTATCAGACCACTATAAGAAAATACTTAAACAAAGTAGTTTATAAACAACAGAAATTTATTTCTTGCAGTTCTGGAGGCTACAAAGGTCAAGATCAAGGTGTTGGCATATTTGGTATTTGGTCAGGGCTCAGTTTCTGGATCATAGAAAGGTATCTTCTCACTGTGTCTTACCTGGTGGACAGGGCGAGGAGTCCCTCCCCCAAGGTCTCTTGTGTGAGGATACTAATCTCATTCATGAGATATCCTCCCTCATCACTTAATCTCCTCCCACCTCCTACTACCATCATGTTGGGGGTGAATTTTGAGGGGGAAACAAACATTCAGACCATCACAGTGTCCTTCCTTGGTGAATGGATAAACATACTGAGATTCATCTAGACAATGGAATATTATTCAGCAATATCAAGCTAGTAAGCCATGGAAAAATGTGGAGGAAATTCAAGAGCATATTACTAAGTGAAAGACACCAATCTGAAAAGGCTATGTACTTTACGATCCCAATTATGTAACATTCTGGAAAAGGCAGCTCTCTGGAGACAGTACAAAGATCAGTGGGTGCCAGGAGATGGGGGAAATGAATGCAGGGTAATTTTAGGGCAGCTAAATGTTTGATTGGGAGAGGGACCCGGCAACCCATTCCCAAAAAACAATCAGCCTTTGAAAACCCTATGAATAGCAGAGAAGCACTGACAACAGTGTTTCATCTGTTGTATGTAGGGTTGCTATGAGTTGGACACCTACTCCACAGCACCTAACAACAACAACAACAAATGTTTGACATGATGCCACAGTGCTGGAGATTGTGTGTTGGGTTCTTTCTGGGGTTTCTCTCTCTCTGCATTGTGGGTGGAAGCAAGAAGTGGGTGCCCCAGTGCTGCACCCCGTGGCGAGGCTGTGGCCAGAGAACAGAGCATCATGCACAGTATAAAAGGACAGGGGTTTATTCACAAAGAGGAGGAAGGAATGGGGGATTAGGGAGAGGGGAAAGGAGAGTTAGAGAAGGGAAGCACTCAGCTGCTGTCTCTGCCACTGGGGCAAAGACTCCTGGGTGTTGTTGCTCTTCCAGCTTGCAGGCTTTGCCACTTCAGAGGCCCTGCACTTGACTTTTGGAGGCTTGCCTCTCAGAGTCTTGCCTCTCCAAGCTGTCAGTCCATGTAGGATATCTGGCATTGTAGAGGTTGGGGTCGGATAGAGATGGCAGCAGGTTGAAGTATGATGAAGGCAGGTCGGTGGAAGGCTGAAGGCTAGGCTAGGCAGACAAATAAAGGGGCCTTGAGCTCTTAAGGAACCTCAAGGACCCGGTGAGCTTCTCTTGGATGCTGTTCAGAATGGCTGCCGAACTCTGAGCTCTGGTGTTTATATGGCCTGATAGCTAGCAAATCAGGGGAACAGGGTTGGATTAGAAATGACAAATCAGGCACCAGGGGGACTTTAGATGCTACCATACCTTGGGTGCCATCTTGGCCCACTTGATGGGAGGGGGGAAGAGTGATATCTGCCAGATATATGGCAAAGGTGACCCGTTGCTATCTTGCCCCATAGGATCCAGTGGGAGCAAATGACCCAGATATAGGGTAAAGGTCATTTTCCCGGGAGGGGTAGGTCCTCCAAGTGGGCTAGATGAGCTCCTGGGATCAGCCATATTTGGGGGACTCTCTATCTCCCTGGGAATCCCAACAATTGTGTATTTGTCAAAACTCATAGAATGTGCAAAATCATGAGTAAACCAAGAGAACAATGATGTGCCCACATGGGTTCACAGATAGTGGCAAATGAACCACTCTTGCTAGGATGCTGATAACAGGGGAGTTGTAGAAGCAGGGAAAGGGGAGGAGGATGGGAAATCTCTGTGCTTTTCTCTCAATTTTGCTGTGAACCTCAAAACGATCTAAAAAATAGGTCTTAGGTGAAAAAAGCGATGGGTGCAGAGTAGAACTAGGCATGCAGATCTGAGTGCAGGCAAGGGACATCCCCACATCCTGTATGACCATGTTACAGCCTTTGATGGCTTCTCCTTCCATGACGACACATGCTCATTCCTTCACAATGTAGCTTGGGTAATGTGCAATAGAACTTAGCCTTTCACTTCTGTTATTCTCTTACCATCCACTGCTGATCTCAAGAGTTGGGGACATTAAGAACCCTCTGGAGCCAGCATCATGGCTCCAGCAACTCCTGTTCAGGAGTAGAAGCAGAGGATTTGAAGCCAAAGGCAGCCTTTGCAGCTTGTTGTTGTTAGGTGCCCTTGAGTCAGTATCCTACTCATAGTGACCCTACATACAACAGCAGAAACACTATTGTCAGTGCTCCTCTGCTGTTTATAGGGCTTTCAATGGCGGATTTATTTTTGGGAGTGGGTTGCCAGGTCCATCTCCCAAGCCTATAGCACCTGGTGTTCCCAGGCAGTCTCCCATCCAAGTATTAACTAGGCCTGACCCTGCTTAGCTTCAGAGATCTGACAGGATCAGATGCCACAGGGCTACAGCTGTGAAAATCAATCCACCATTGAAAACCCTATGAATAGCAGACAGGCACTGACAATAGTGTTTCACCTGTTGTATGTAGGGTCACTATAAGTCGGACACTGACTTGATGGCACCTAACAACTTCACAGCTTAGCGAGATCTTATTTCAAAAATTTTAAAATGGAAAGGTGAGGGGCTGGGGTTGCTGCTCAGTGGTGGCATGCTTACGTAGCATGCACAAGGCCCTGAGTTCAACCCCAGGTACAAAGAAAAAAAAGAAAGAAAAAGAAAAAGAAAAAGAAAAATCTCCCTCTGATAGCAGATGCCTGGACCTCAGCCAAGGACTTTGGTCCAGTGAGTCTGCATCGGGTCTTTGTCATCTTTATGCAGCTTAGGCAGGATGGATCATAAGTTCAAGTTTGGTGCCTTCATACGGGCAAATAAGTTGAACTTGTCCTGCTTTTTGTCCTATAAAGACTTACTAACTTGAGACCATGAATATCAACACAGCCCTGGGCATAAGGATGGATATGATGTAAATGATTTCCACCTTTATCAAGAAGGTGACCCCATCAGCACCTCTTCTCTTATGTCATGGGTACAGATAGAAATGGAAGAGAGGGGTGCAGAGCAGCTAGAGTTACCAGTGCCTCCATTAGCATTGTCATGGTCTTCAATCATATCAGGAAACCTTTTTGGAAAAACCCTTTTGAAAGAACTATTAAACAGTCCAGTCAGTTGATTGCAGGCAGACAGAAAGGATCTTCTGTGGAGTGATGGGAATATTCTCAAAGTAGATTGTAATGATATATACACAACATTTTAAATGGACTAAAAATCACCCATTTGTAAATGTACAATGGGAAAATGTTATGATATGTAAATTATACCTCAATAAAGCTGTTAAAACATCAAAATATCATAAAATAATTTTAATAGAAAGCAAAAGCTATGTCTGTTTTCATAATACCATATGAAAAAGCGTAGACTTTATCAGACTTAGGTGGCACAAAATGTTAGAAAAATTGCAAAAGGTATAAAAGAAGTTGAAAATTAGTTTCTGGGGAAAAAAAAAACAGGTGAAATGGAAGGAGGATGCTGCAGGTGTGACTTGGAAGGGAAAGTTTTTGCAAAGCAGCTCTGCTGCATCCCTGAGAAGTTTGAAGTGTTGGCATTGGGTTTTTCTCCAGCGTAAACCGCAGCTGTCCTAGAGCCTCTGGGCCAGACTACATGGGATGTCACACGGTCTACCTGGAGAAACGCAACATTGGCACATCTTATTTTTTTTAGCATCTTGAAAATGTGCTAATTGTCTCAGATTTTGTTAAAATATCAAACTATATTCATTTTTAAATGAGCGCCATATGTTTGTGCCTGGAGCAAAATCTTCATACCTGGCTGAGGGACTTAAAAACCCTACCTTAGACACAACACCTCTAAATTAGTTGAGCTAAGGGGAAAAAAATGTTGGCTTTTAGGAGTGAAATTCACAAATAAAGTTCTCAAGGATCCACTGGAAACTGATGGCCTTAGGAAACCATGTGCTCTGGCTGTCCCTAAAGAATGGTGGTAACAGAAAGAGGCATATGAATGTCCTGCAGGTTAGTTTGGACTTTTGAGAAAATGTAAATAATTCATTGTTCTTCCTCATAATTAGAGCAAGGATAGCCAGTCAGTTAATCAATCAGAGTCATGATCTGAAGCTGTAGGGACAAATCTGTCCCCACAATGAAACCCACCTGTGTCATGACACAGCCCTCCCCAGGTCAGAGGTCAGGAGAAAAATGTACGTCAAAAGGATGTGACTTGGTTCCATGGTTCTCCACTTGTATCACCTTAAGCAAATAAGTTATATGAATTAAGTTTCCTTGCCTGTTGATAGGAATAGTGATGCAGAGGGTCCTTAATATTGGCACATTCCACATCCTCAGATTTAATCAACTAGTGACTGAAAACATTTATTTGGGAAAAAAAAATCCTTCATCTGTATTGACCATGCATAGATTTTTTCTTGTCATCATTCTCTAAACAATATACTATAATTCTTGTTTATATAACATTTACATTGTGTTGTTGTTGTTGTTAGGTGCCATTGAGTCGAGTCCAACTCATAGTGACCCTATGTACAGCAGATCGAAACACTTGCCGATTCTGTGCCAGGCAAATGATCTTATTTATGTTTAAGCCCATTGTTGCAGACACTGTGTCAATCCATCTGGTGGAGGGTTTTCCTCTTTTGCGTTGACCTGTCACTCTCCCAAACATGATGTCCTTCTCCAGGAATTGATCACTCCTGACTACATGTCCAAAATATGTAAGACGCAGTCTGGCCATTCTTGCTTCCAAGGAGCACTCTGGTTGCACTTCTTCTAGGACAGATTTGTTGGTTCTTTTTACATTGCATTAGGTATTATAAATAATCAAATAGAGTGCTAGAAAATAATTCCTCTCCAGGATGGAAGGCATTCAAAAGGCAATTGGGGAAGAGCTGACTCCTCAAAGTGGAGTTGACCTTAATGGCAATAATAGAGTAAAGGCTCTGGGACCTCCACTTGTAGATGCAGTATGAGTCAAAATAAGAAGAAACATAGTGGTTGCAACATTGGGCTCAAACATAAAAAGACTGTGTGCATGATACAGTATTGGGCAGTGTTTTGGTCTGTTGTACATAGGGTTGCTACGAGTCGGACCTGACTAGACGGTACCTAACAAGAGATGATTTCAGTTATGCAGGAGGTTGTACATAGGTCATAAGCAAAGACTACATGATTTTATAGAAGGGTCTTGAGTATCTACAGATTTTGGCATGTGTCTGGGTTCTTGATCCAGTCCCCATGGATACCAAGGGATGCCTGTATATCGTTAGAGGCTGTGAGAAGGAAATAAGGACATGTTTTTGGAGCACTTTGTATATTTTCAAGTCTTATCCAAAAGGTAAACATTGTTACTCTTTGGTCAGAGCAAAAAATGTAATCATTATCATACTGTGTATAAGTGGAGGTTTGAATGAAATAATTCTGGCTGGCTGTCAGGATGGGTGGCCCCATCCACAGCCCTGGAGCTATGAATGCCTTGTGAGTGTGTCCGAGGCATCAGGTCTCCAGCCATGGGGACACAAGATAGCTTTTGTGGTTAGTCACACTGATACACTATATGAATAGCATTGTCTGTGTGGCTCAGATTGGAAATAGGTGCGGACCCTTTGCACAGAAGGGTTGAAAAAAGAGACCAATAACAGGTAAATTCCCGGGCACCTTGCATTCCCCAGGAGCCCATGTTAAATCCCACGTTCTCTGTGGTGAGCAAACTTTACATTTGAGCAACAAATAAGCCTTGCTATAATTGGATCTTAAATATCCACCACAGGCTTATGAGTTGGAGGCTTGCTCACCAGCCATGGCACTATGAGGAAGTGGTGGGAGATTTAAAAGGTGGGCCTCATGGGAGGAAGTGAGGGGAATGGGGGCTTGTCCTTGAAGGGTATATGGCAACCCTGGCGCCTTCCTCTTTCTTTGCTCTCTGGCTGCCATGAGGTGAGCCTTTCCCTCTGCCTTGAGCTCCCCACTGTGAAATTCTGCTTCACTACAGGACCAAAAGCAATAGATCAATTGGCCACAGCCTGAAACCGCCAAAACTGTGGGCCAAAATAGACCTTCCCTCTTTTTAAGGCAATTACCTTGGGTATATTTGTCACTGTGCTGGAAAATGGGCAAACACAGGTTTCATCCACATTTGCTGGAAAAGCATCTATGAAGGCTTCTCCCTCTCCTCCACAGAGTGTGACCCAGCCCTAAGGCAACGTGGGTACCCAAGGCCCACCTGTGACACTGAGGCCCCTACATGCTCCTCCCCGAACACAGTCCCTGCACCCAATCCCTTGTCCTTATCTTTCCTGTGAAAGACATCATGGCTGCTACTCCAAAACACTGACCCATTTCTGACTTAGAAGTCTGGTGGGAATTCCCCATTCTGTCATTATCTAAGTGGCCTCTACATAGCCCAGTGGTTAAGGCTTTGGGCTTGGAGTCAGACCACCTAGCTGTGATGTAGGCCCTACTGCACACATCCCTTGGTGTCCACAGGGGAACGGTTCTACCACCCCATTGGATACCAAAATCTGCAGCTGCTCAAGTCCCTTAAATAAAATGGTGTGGTGTTTGCATACAACCTGTGCAAGTCATCCCATAAACTTTAAATCCTCTCTAGAGGACTTTTTATGGCCAACACAATGCATGCAAAGGCTACATAAATGGTGTTATAGTGTATTGCTTAGCGAATAATGACATGGAAAAGATGCGCTCATGTTCAGTACAGATGTGATTTTTCCCCAAATATCTTCAATATGCAGCTGGCTGAATCCACAGATGTGGAACCATGGATATAGAAGATCCCTGTACTCCTAGGTAAATGCTCACGGCTTTCCTCACCTATGAAAAGGAGTCAGTGTGAGCATCATGAAAGGAAAGCGATGCCAGCAATTCTCTCCACTGAGACCATCCAACCCCTGGAGAGATTGTTAAAACATGATTGCTGCCCACCACCAGGGGTGTCTGATTCAGTAGGTAACCCTGAGAATTTAACTGGTTCCGGGGGATAGTGACGCCACAACGCCAGAAGTACCAAGCCATGTAAAGGTCTTAGCCCAGCACAGAAAAAGCACAAGAGAAAGTTTAGCCATCACAGAGATGAACGGGCAGTAAAGATTTGCTTCATTAAAAGCCTTCCCAATTCTGTGCTACTTGAAATTTTCCCCCAAGAGTCCTGCAGGAGTTGAGGAATAAAACATCAAATTCCTTTCAGCTCGCCTTCCTTGGAAGTTGAGACATGTGGCATGCCACCTGTTTCTAAACACAGCAACTTGGTGTGTTACTTTTGGCAGCCCTTGCATATTTTTTTCATCACCAATAAATTTATTGAGATTGAAATAGACCATCTGTTTGAGTGTGTATCAAAAAGGCAGGTGAAAAGGTTGCAGGTAGTGACAGAGTCAAGCTGTTTCCACACCGAAGGGCTGTTTTTCACTTTCTCATCTGCAAAACTTGACTTCATTCCCTAGATGTGGCATTTTGGAACCAACATGCTCTTCTGGAGTAGGGATTGCAATACCCATCGTCACAAACGCCAGTTAGTTACCTGAAGCAATATTAAAGACTATGGAGAAAGAGCCCATCAAATTTCCTGCCATTTAGCTAAAGTAGAATTAGCAGAAAGAAAGCAAATGCTATTGGATATATATAAATGTGTGTATGTGTGCATATGTGTGTATATATATATGTATATATAAGATCATTTGCCTGGCACAGAATCGGCAAGTGTTTTGATCTGCTGTACATAGGGTCACTATGAGTCGGACCCGACTCGATGGCATCTAACAAAAACAACAACATATATATATATATATATATATATATATATTTGTTGTTGTTAGGTGCCGTCGAGTCATAGCCAACTCATAGCAACCTTCATGGGGTTTTCAATGGCTGATTGTTTCCAGATTGCCTCTGGAGTGGATTGCCATATCCTTCTCCCATTTTTGCGGCACTGGGAATCAAACCCTGGACCTCATAGATTGCAGAGCATTGCTCTACCAACTGAACAAAATCCCAGCCCATATAAATATATATATATATATATATATATATATATATATATATATATATATACATACATATATATATATATATATACATATATATATACATATATACATATATATGATATGTAAACATGCACATATATAATTCTAAAGGTAATCATTAAAATGTAGCTGTATCCGTTTGTCTTGTGTACATGACTTTTTTTCAATGTTTGTGAAAAAACAGTTCCTAAAGTACACATACACCATGGTTCTGCACTGGTGACTATTGTTCTCTTATCCATGGTGTTGGCCCCACCCAGGAACATCCCTGGGAAAAGCCTCCTTTACTATGGTGAAGAGGCAAGTGTGCCAAGACTCAGAGGGCAAATTCTGAAGCTCACAGCTGAGAGAAGAGCAGTACAGACATTCCAATGGCTGGAGGCACAAAGCCGCCTGGGCACAGGGAAGAGCCCCAGGCAGCTTCTGCTTGAAGCACAAAGGTGACACAGGAGCAGGCAGAGCTGCTGAGGAGGATAGAATGTGGGACATGAAGGTGGGAGTTTTCTCATTGTGCATTAAGATTCATTTTCACATACACTTAACACTGAAGCAGAGGCTTTTTGGACCACATGGGGCCTGGACATTATAATAATCCAGTCCACTGTCTCTCACACACCTGTCAGGCGGCCCTTGTGCTTTAGAGGGTAGAGGATGAAGATAGGAAGTCTCCATGGAAACAAGATGGGCCTCGTACCCTCCAGCCACTGGAAGTCTTCTCTCTGCACATAGAAACCATACTGTTCTTCACGTCTCTGCACTTGGCTCTGACCTACCAGGCTCTGACCCACCTGTGCAGGTAGCTGACCACCCTCAACCCATCTTTCCCCTCTTCTCTCCAGCTTCAATCCTTTCCAGTCTGATGGGTCTCTTCACATCTGACCTTGAGGATAAGAAACTGAAAGCCAAAAGTCTTCCCAGCTGCCAATGAGATTAGCTGTCTGAAACTGCAAGTCTGTAAAACAGAGGCCACCCCCTTCCTTCTCCCACCCACCGACTCCTCTCTGGCTTCCAGTTTATTATGAGGACAGGTGAAATCTGTGCAGAGGTGCTGAGAGAGGCACCTTCAGAGCCACTGTTTCATCTGCACCCCTGTTTGGCAGAGCCTCTCCTCTCCATGCCTAGCAGTTGGCTCCAGGGCCCCTCACCCCAAGAAAACCTGGCAGGATCTTCTTTGTGTACTGAAGACAAAAGCCTGGGCGGGAGATATGTGGGGATAAGGAAGTTCCAGCTCATACAGAAGGGAGTAGGTGAGACAGAGCTCAAAGCTGGGCCAAATGGGGCGCAGTGGCATACGCCTGTAATCCCTGAGACTCTGGAGGCAGAGGCAGGAGGATGGCAAGCTTGAGACCAGAGGCAGTCTGCGTAATTTAGCGAGACCCATCTCAAAAAGTAAAATAAATGGGCTGGGGGTACAGCTCAGTGGTTCAGCACTTGCAAAGCACACAATTGCAAGACCCTGGGTTCAACCCCAGTGCCACAAAAAAAAAGAAAAAAAGGCTGGCCCAAATGGGGCTTTGTTACTCTGATTTATCTACCATTGTATATGTCTGCAATTTACCATAACAAAAAGATTTTAAAATTTAGCAAAGACAGAAAAGGAAATTAACAGAGGAAAGGAAAGAAAGGAAGAGAAGAAAGAAAGAAAAGGATTATAGAGAAGAAAAAAAGGAAAGGGAAGGAAGGAGGAAGGAGGAAGAAAGGAGGAAGGAAGGAAGAAAGGAAGGAAGGAAAGAAAGATGGGAGGGAGGGAGGGAGGAAAGGAAGAAAGAAAGAAGGAAGAATGGAAGGAAGGTAAGAACATGTGTGGATTAGAGGGAGGAGGATTGCCTTTCTTTCTTTCTTCCATGCTTGTCAGTGCCCTCATGGGCATAACATCATCGTGTCCCCAGCCATGATCCTAACCGCAGACCTGCCCCTCTGCTGGTTAGGACAGGTACCTGGCTTCCAGTCTCAGCTCTGCTCTTTGTTGGCCAGGGCTGCCCCTGAGCCTCCTTATCATCATTTCCCAGCCACCTCCCACAGGATGACATGTGGGTGGCTTGGAAAGGAAGGGCCTACAGGCAGAGCTGGGCAGCAGCAGGGAGTAGTCTTCAGTTCAGTGCCTGGGTGGGAGCATTTCCTCTCTGCTTCTGGTTGAAAGTGCGAGAACTCAACTCAAGCACAGCAAACAACCACTGCACAGGGGCGGTGCACAGAGGTTGCCCTTTTTTGCTGATGGGTTACATTTCAATTTCACATAATTCTCTATCTTCTCACCCCTCTCGATTGCAGGGTGAGCTCATTTGGAAAAGAACTCTTAGCAAGAGCCCTGAGATAACACGGTTCCTGCCCGGCTTCCTCTTTGGCTTATGATTTCCATCTCCTTTCTCCAAGTGAAAACACCCAGAGAAGGTGAGTGGTGGGCTCAGAGGACAGCAGTGGACCATTTCCTGTTCACTTGTTACCTTTTACTTTGCTCTTTAATGTCCCTTGTAACAAAAGCACTATTGATTCTGATATTAACAGGACCATGACCAAAACACTAAATTAAAATATCTAAGACAGGTTGCTCCCCAGAAGCCATGTTTATTTTAATCAGATTCAACCTCTGGACACACACATTAAGAAAGAAAAATACCTCGCAGTGTTTGTTCCTTTGGTTGAGCATGAAACCAGTCTCTAACTATCATGCTGGGGGAAAATTCGACTTTACAATATAGGAAAGACTGCGGGTAAAGGATTCCCAGGCAGCTAGGATTGGTCAGCCAGCCTTTCTCACTCAATGCCTCTTACTCTACGCTTGGAGAGGAGCTTAATCCATGAGGGCTTCCTACACGTGTCCGGGTTCCCACCCTCAGCGGGACTGCAGTGTAATCCAAGACCCAGAACCCATATACTTGAAACAATGAGGGTGTGAAGGTAATTCATTCATGCCCTTCTTTGTACCATGTGCTGCCCATGATATTTGACAGCATTGAGGGTAGGTATTTTATTGCCTCTACTCCACAGATGGGAAAGCTAAGCCACATCACTGTCTTACCATACTTTTGGTCTTCATGAGAGGTCTTTCTCCGTTATGAATTAACACACTGGATTTCTGATTTTATTGCTTGGCCTGATGGGTTTGGATACTGTACCCACCCCTGAGAGAGGAAGCCATCCTAGGCGGGCTTGGCCAAGACAGGTTCTATACCTGGAAAACTGAGCATGGTTTGGATCTAAATATCTAGAAAGTATCTCTGAGACATTTCCTCTGGCAAAGCCTCTGGGCTCACTGGCCTGTTCTGAGGACTCCTGGCTTTTCACCTGGCCCATATCCCCTTCAGTTTGAAATAGTGATAGCATTGACCATAAGGAACTTAGAAAAATAGAAATTTCTTATAAGCACACAAGAAGAAGACATTAACAAGCAAAAAGCAGGGAGGGCTTCCAAAGAAGAAGAGCATCAGCTAAAAATATGTCCTTGTGGCTCCTGAACAGCTTTTTACAGGAGTAATTTTATCTTTTCTTTTCTTTTCTTTTTTTTTTTTTCTTTTTTTCTTTTTTTTGTTTGCTTTTTCTTTTTCTTTTTTTTAGCAGTACTTGGAGGCTGAACCCAGGACCCAGGGCCTTGCATATTCCTTGCAAGTGCTCTACCACTGGGCTGCACCCTCAGCCCTTTTTTTAAATTTTTAATTTTGAGTCAGAGTCTCTATAAATTGAACAGGCTGCCTCTGGCCTCGAACTTGTCATCCTCCTGCCTCTGCCTCCGAGTTGCTGGGATTACAGCCGTGCACCACTGCGTCTGGCTAACGGACTAATTTGCATTAGATTCATGTACAGTCACTAAGCCCCTGAAGACATTTCAAGCAATGATGCACCCCACATACGACGGTGGTCTCTAAGGTTCTATCACCTAGTGACATCATACCATCTTAGTTTGTGTGAATAGACTGCGATGGTCACAAAACCATGTAAATGCCTAACAATGTCCTTCTCAGAGCATATCCTCTTTGGTAAATGACACATTGCTGCTGTTTTTGGTGGAAGGCAAGGAATGAGGGAACAATCCCAGTCTCTCAGCGCTTTGATTCATGGGCCATCACTGAGGGCCCAAGTCTCCCTTCGATCAGGTGCATTCTTTGGCCCATTGTGAGCCCAGCCTGTGCCTTCCTGGCTGATTTCGGCCCAGCCACCCATCACCATGGCCACCAGAGATTGTCCAGGTGACATGATTGGGCCAGAAGCTGCCATCTACTCCTCCCTCCTGATTTGATGGTCACTATTCACCTCGTATTGAAAACAGCCGTAGCCCTGTGGAATCCGATCCCATCAGATCTCGAAGCTAAGCAGGGTCGGGCCTGGTTAGTACCTGGATGGGAGACCACCAGGAACACCAGGTGCTGTAGGCTTGGGAGAAGGTCCTGAAAACCCCCTCCCAAAAATCAATCTGCCATTGAAAACCCTATGAACAGCAGAGAAGCACTGACAATAGTGTTTCCCCTGTTGTACAGAGGGTCGCTATGAGTCAGACACTGACTCGACAGCACCTAACAACAACAATTCACCTTGTAATCTCAACTATGACATAATTTGCATTGATGTTATTATGCATCTGTTTCTTAGAGGGAAAACATTGGGCCAACAAAAAAGAAAATTTAGTCATATTGTTGACTTGTTAAATGCCTGTGTTTTAAAAATGTATTATGCTTGCTCATAATTTTTAAGTACTGCATGCATCAAATGATGTATTATTAACAATTCAAAAACAACTTCCCGTTAAAGATATTTTGCCAGGCCAGATGAAGCCTCCACCCTTGAACTGAGGATAAGTTAGCGGCCAGTGTGTTTGCACTGCTTACTGCTTGCTAAGCACCTTGTCTCCTTCCCTTGGGAACAGTTCACAATAACCCTCTCCCATAGGTACTACTGTGATCCCCACTTTACAGATGAAGAAACAGAGGCCTAGAGAAATTAAGTAGAAAAAAAAAAAAAAAAAAGATTCTCAGCTCATAGGAGCTATTTGCTATTTGGATCCAGAACTGAGTTGAGATCCCCTGTTATACACTTAGCCTTTCTTAAAGCTGAACTGATAAAGTTGATATAGTTCTTATATACCTTGTGAGATACATGCTTAGCATCTGCACTGGAAAAACAGAGATTCACTGAAACTATATTTTTAAAGAGGGAATCATTCCACATGAAGGTCAGGCTGTTGGTATTTACCTCTCTGCCCCTGAGCAAAAAGTAGATGGATCTTCAGTGAATGCATTGTGCACACTGAGGAGGGTAGGGAGGGCCTATCATGTGGATGGCAGGATCCTCAAAAGAAGCCCTCCTCCTCCCGGCACTGGGAAGACCTGCCCAAAAAGGGGCTACCCATGGTTATGCCACTCACTTGGGAAGGGAAACTGACCCACAGCAGCTACTCACCCTTGTTGTTGTTGTTAGGTGCTGTCGAGTTGTGTTCAACTCGTAGCGACCCTCATAGCATCTTCAATGGCTGATTGTTTCAGAATTGCCTCAGGAGTGGATTGACACATCCTTCTCCCATTTTTGCTGTGCTAGGAATCGAATCCAGGACCTCAGAGACTACAGAGTGACGTTCTACCAACTGAGCCAAATCCCAGCCCACACAGCCCATAGGTGTTACATATAATCAAGATTCAGGAAGTACCAGCCACGTGAGGGGAACCAGCAGTCTTAAAGAGAAAGGCAAAGATAAACCAAGTGACTCCCAAAGAATCAGATATAATTCAGAGAAGTAGAAGAGAAATTAAATAAATTAAATAAAGAAATTAAATAAAGAAATTAAGTAAAGAAATAAAAAAAGAAATTAAATAAAGCCTTTCATAACTTCAGAAGGTTTTGGGAGTGCAAAAGGCACAGAACCTAAGAATACTCTTAGATTTTCAAAAATGATGGCTGAATCTAGAAATTAAGTAAGATCAATAGGAAGTTTTTTAAAATCCCACAGAATATAGGGTAAACAAGGACCAAAACCACAGATACTTTTTTTTTATAATGGAAAATAAAGATGGAGACCTAATAAATGAGACCTAGCATCTGACCACAGAGATCAAGGGGAAGAAAATCACCCAAGATAAGGAAGAAGAGGCTTTTGCAGAGATGAGATGCACGCCTTTGGATTTAAAAGTGACCCACTGAGTATCCCGTACAATAAAAAAAATCCAAACCAAGGTACACCTTATAACTACACTTCCAGAAAGAACCTATTAACAGATCTTTAAGGGAAAAAAAATCTTGACACCTATGAAGGAAAAGAATGAGATCCATTTCAAACTTAATACCATCAATGCCAAATGCCAGAAGAGGCCACGTCTTCTAGTTTCTGAGGGAATGTTCTTTTGTGTGTGTGTGGTATACAGGATTTGAATTCAGGGTCTCGCACATGCTTTGCAAGTGTTCTATCACTGGGCTGCACCCTCAGCTCATTTTTTATTTTTTATTTTGAGTCGAGGTCTTGCTAGTTACACAGGCTGCCTCTGGCCTCCAACACATGATCCTCCTGCCTCTGCCTCCTTAATCACTGGGATGATAGGCATGTGCCACCACGCCCAGATGATGAAACATTCTTTTAGCCTCAATTCCATGGCCATCCAAAGCATCAGCCTGTGGAAGGCAGAAGAGTTTCAGAGATGCAAAAACTTAGAAATTATTCTAAATCTGAATCCTGTCCCCAAACCCTTTCTTAGCAAGTAACTCAGAGATGTTTCCCAGCAAAATAAAGGAAATCCAGAAAGAAGATGGCAAAGGATTTAGGAACTAGTGAACCTAGAGGATCAATGGAGGGCAGTGCCAGGTGGCAGCTATGCTGCTGATTCAGTGGGTGGAGCTCAGCCCTGGAGTAGAAGCAGTGTTTGCAGGAGGGATCACCTGGGAAAGAAGAGCTTGAGGCCAGAGGCAACCTGCACAACTTAGCAAAACCTAGTGTCAAAATAAGTAAAAAATGGGCTGGGCACACAGCTCAGTGGTAGAGCACTTGTCTAGCATGCGTGAGGCGCTGAGTTCAATGCCCCAGTACTGGAAAAAATAAAAAAAGAGAGATCGAAGAGATAGTGATTGTGTATTTTATAAGGTAGAGGTGAAGGGATACTGTTTATATTTGATGGAATACCATACATTTAATTATATTTTTATAGTTTCAATGGTACTCAAATTACTCTGAAAATAACATATCAGTCATCAGGAGGCTAGTGAGGTAGCACGTTGTTGCTGTTAGGTGTCTCAAGTTGGTGTCTGACTCATAGTGACCCTACGTGCAACAGGCAAAGCAATATTTTTAGTGCTTCTCTGCTATTCATAGGGTTTTCAATGGCTGATTGGTTTTGGGAGTGGAGTGGGTTGCTGGGTCCTTCTCCCAAGCCTACAGTACCTAGTGTTCCCAGGCAATCTCTCATCCAAGTACTAACCAGGTCTGACCCTGATTAGCTTCCAAGATCGGATGGGATCGGATGCCACAGTGCTACGACTGCAGGCTTAGTGAGGGAGTATAGAGCCAGGTAAACTCTCCTCTTTCCCAAGGTGAGGCCAACAGTGTTTAAAATAAGCAAATCAAGAAACAAGATGTAAGCTAATCATCTAGCATCGTGGGAATTGCATCAGTAAAACCCAAACCAGAGATTACTGAAGAGAGGCTATTGCTGGGGCTGATGGTCAAGGTGAGGGTAAGACAGCAGATAAAAATGAAAAGCTAACAACTCCTTCAAGAACAAAGACAGGAGTACATAGTATCAATGTACATATGGAAATGCAACTGTAATTGAAAACCTGTCAGGATTTGAGGTAGCATTCTGTGTCCCTTTACCCCCATGCATACATATTTCCTCTCCCCCCTACTGTGCTTCCTCTTAGTTTCTGCTTTCTTGTGACTTCCATTTGCCATGGTCCTTGTCCTGGAGCCATTAACAAAGAGATCAGATCCCAGTGCACAGAGTTAAACCCAGGAGGCCTGCGGGAAGGCCGCAAGCAGGTGGGGGATCCAGGGAGAATGCCAGGCTGCAGGGAAGGGCTGCCCACCCACCCCCACCCCCACCTCCACCCCCGTGGCTGAGGCCTGGGGGAAGGAATGAACCCTAACCAGGCAGGAGGAGCCAGGGCAGGGCAGACCCTACCCTTCACCTCTCCTGGGCCCAGCCTCCCAATAAGGGCTCAGGGAGGAGATAGGAGAGCTGGAAGAACAAGGGAAAATATGCCTTGGCTGCACCCTAAGCTTCTCTCCACACCCCATTGTTCTCTCCCTCCTACCTGGTGGTTCCCAGTTCAGAGCCCCCAAGTGACTGGGAGTGCTCCACGCCATGTCATGGGTCAGGCTCTGGAGTCGCATTCCTGGGGTTGGCTGCCCAGCGCAATCAGTTATGGTAGACACGATGCGGGGGGAGTGTGGAAATGGACTTCAAAACATGTCCACTTCACCTGCTGATCAGTGTCACACACAGGTAACCATGGGCATGTTTGGAAAATACATACTCAGAAGCAGCCATGGTAACCTTGGGATTGGTTTGCCCCAGGGCTCAATGATAACAGTGCCATTTCCTGAGAACCTTCCCTCATCCAGGTGTGGCAACGTCGCTATATCATACACACAGTGACTCTGTACCTAGGCCTGATTAACATCTGAATGTTCCGGATGAGGGAGTCCTTTGGCAGGGACTAATCAGGGAGCCCGAGCATGGCCAGGGATGGATAAATAGTGAGGCTACATTTCCCCCATCCTGGGCAATATAATTACAGGCCTCAGCTCTGGACACTACTCTTGCCACATCTCTGAGAAGGAAAATGAAAATGAACATCATGTTTTTAAAGAACTTATCTTTAAGGAGAATTCCCTTTTCCCTCTCAGTGTTCCCAAGAATATTATAGCAGTATTAACAGTTATCTAAAATGTTAGCTTTAGGGGAAACTGGGTGAAGGGTAGGTGGGAGCTTACCATTGTCTTATAACTTCTTGGGAATTTACAATTATCTCCAAATAAAGTTAAACAAATATGTTTATTTTTTAATTAAAACAAAAACATTTGAACAAAATTTGCTAAGATCCTAGATCTTGTGTTAACTGTTCTTACCACCCCGCCCCAACATAAATCATAATAATGAAGATGGCAGAGGCCAAATTTTGGGAGGTGATGGATTTGTTTATGGCCTTGATGGTAGTCACAGTTTCATGACGTACACTTATCCCCAATGCTCACTGATTGGTAGACATGTACAGCTTGTTAAATGTCTGTCATACTCCCAACAAAGTGTTTTTTTAAGTTAAAGGAATATTATAACAGCATCAACTACCACTTACTCATCCACCCAGGGCCTAATAAGCAACTCCTGTGCGTCAAGCACTGTTGCAGGTGCTACACATGCAACAGAGAATAAAATAGGCAAAAACACCTGCCTTTTCAGAGCCAGCATTCTGACCGAACTTGGCTTGTCCAAGGCTTCATCCAGTCAGCTTGCTTAAAACTCAAGTTACTACATAAATGTTAAGATGAACCACCTACTTCCTCAGTCCCCCAAAGTAGAGTTGATCAGATTTTCCTGGGCTGCTTGACAAGGCCAAATGTTTGGGGATACCAAGCTTTCTCCTAAATGACAAATAAATGAGTCTTTCTCTCCACTCTAATGTCCCTCAGTACCCACCAGATATTGGTTCCTGGATGCCCTGGAAGACCCAAATCACCAGATGCTCAAGCCCCTTCTATAAAATGACGTAGTATTTGCATATAACCTAGGCTTCTTGTTGTTGTTATGTGCCTTCAAGTCATGTCTGGATTCACAGCAAACCTCACAGGGTTTTCAATGACTGTTTTGGGATTGCCTAGGGAGTGGATTGCCACATCCTGCTCCCATTTTTGCGGTGGTGCGAGTTGAACTCAAGACCTCAGAAATTGCAGAGGGGCGCTCTACCAAATCCTAGCCCATAACCTAGGCACAACTTCCTATATACTTTAACTCATCTCTAGATTACTTGGGGCTGGAGTTTAGCTCAGTTGGTACAGCGGTGCTCTGCACTCCGAGGACCCGGGTTTGATCCTTGGCACAGCTAAAAACAGAAGAACGTGGCACTCCACTCTTGAAGCAATCCTGAAACAGCCATTGAAAATCCTATGAGGGTTGCTATGTGCCAGAATCGACTCTACAGCACCTAACCACATCAACCAGATTATTTATGATGTAAATGATATGTAAATAGTTGTAATATTGTTGAGATAATAATGACAAGAAAGATAGGCTTCTACATGTTCAGTTCAGACTCTTTTTTCCAAATATTTCCTATACTGGTTGATTGTATCCACAGATGTGAAAACCACCAATGAGTATCTCCATTTGTGCGTGCTGAATTAAAACCATCCTCTATCCAAGCATGCTTGGCAAGTCTAACTCCCTTCTCTCATGTACTCTTGCTTGCTCTAGGCTATAGTGTCCAAGTAGGAAGCTGTGTATACAACTAACTGGCTGTCACAGAGATGATCAGGATGTGATCTATGAATTGCAAATCCAAGCTAGTGCTCTCAAAGACTCTTCTCTGTACCAGGCCAGGGCCCTACAGATCCTTGGGCCTCAAGGAAGACAATGCATCCAGCAGACCGAAAACAAAAGCCACCCCAGCGCTGAGGTGACCTACCCGCTGTTTCTGTCCCCAACTCCACGTTTATCTCCACGATGGCCTGTAACAGCACATCCGTTGAGACTTTCGAGTATCTCCTGAACATGAGCAATGCCTCAGACTCCAGGCCCACCCCACTGTCCGCGCCGCTCAGGATCTCGCTGGCCATAATGATGGTGATGATGATCGTGGTGGGGTTCCTCGGCAACACGGTCGTCTGCATCATCGTCTATCAGAGGCCAGCCATGCGCTCAGCCATCAACCTGCTGCTGGCCACCCTGGCCTTCTCCGACATCATGCTGTCCTTGTGCTGCATGCCGTTCACCGCCATCACCCTCCTCACCGTCCACTGGCACTTTGGGGACCACTTTTGCCGGCTCTCGGCCACGCTCTACTGGTTTTTTGTCCTGGAGGGTGTAGCCATCCTGCTGATCATCAGCGTGGACCGCTTCCTCATCATTGTGCAGCGCCAGGACAGGCTGACCCCCCACAGGGCCAAGGTGATCATCGGCGTGTCCTGGGTGCTGTCTCTCGGCCTCTCGGCGCCCTCGCTCTATGGCTGGACGCTAGTGGAGGTGCCGGCGCGTGCCCCGCAGTGCGTGCTGGGCTACACGGAGCTCGCCGCTGAGCGCGCCTACGTGGTGACGCTGGTGGGAGTGGCGTTCTTCGTGCCCTTCGGTGTCATGCTCTGCTCCTACGTGTGCATCCTCAACACGGTGCGCAAGAACGCCGTGCGCGTGCACAACCAGTCTGACAGCCTGGACCTGCGCCAGCTGACCAGGGCGGGCCTGAGGCGGCTCCAGCGGCAGCAGCAGGTCAGCGTGGACCTGAGCTTCAAAACCAAGGCCTTCACCACCATCCTCATCCTCTTCGTGGGCTTCTCGCTCTGCTGGCTGCCGCACTCCGTCTACAGCCTCCTGTCGGTGTTCAGCCGCCGGTTCTACTACGGCTCTTCCTTCTACGCCACCAGCACCTGTGTCTTGTGGCTCAGTTACCTCAAGTCCGTCTTCAACCCCATCGTCTACTGCTGGAGGATCAAGAAATTCCGCGAGGCCTGCATAGAGCTGCTGCCCCAAACCTTCCAGATCCTTCCCAAAGTGCCTGAGCGGATCCAGCGCAGGATCCAGCCGAGCACAGTGTACATGTGCAATGAAAACCAGTCTGCCGTGTAGGGGAGTGGGGCAGAGCCAGCCCGAGACAGCTCCCACCCAGCCACGGCTCTGCTTCCTGGCACTTTCATCATCGTCTGTGTTTTGTGGTAACCACCTAAAGCACAAGGGGACTCATTTGTAACCCGATGAGCTGTGGCTCCCAAATTGCAAATTTCTGCAATAAGAATTCTTCTTGCTTCTCATCGCAGAAGAACCATGTGGTCTGGTGAGAGCTGCAAGGTGGTGGGGCAAATGGGGAGTGGGGGCAGAGGGCAGAAGATGGGAAGCCAGGAGGAAAGAGGAGAGAAGTGGGACGGTGGGCAGGAGGAGGGCCCTCGAATGAGCTCAGTCCGACCATCTGGGCCCCCTAAACCTGCTCAAGAGCAGTCCCCTAGTGCCAGATTCTGACAGGAGAAACCCAGGTTAGGTGTCACCCTCCCCCTTTGACGCCAGCGTGCCTCAAACTTGGCTTGCCGGGCCTAGGGAATCATGCAGGGGTTGTCACGTGGGTCAGAAGTGCATTCCTGACAGTGCCAAAAAGAAATGGAAATTTCTACAGAGAAATGGAGGTTATACTGGGAAGCAGAGCGAGCCCTGCACTTTTGAGGTCCCCAGTGTGACAGGGAGAGGGTCTCAGTGGCTTGACGCTCATAGGCTGCTCTGGGGCAGCTAGGCAGAGATGAATAGCCCACCTGGCACACATGCATGTCCCCAGCCCTGACACCTAGCTGGTCTGACCGTCCCTCTGTCCACCCCTGCCCTCTCTTTCCACAAGTCCCTGAGTCTCCCTTTGTTTCATCCTTTCAGTGTGCTGAAAACACCTCCGTAACTCATCCCTTGCACAACTATTTGCAGTGACTTGCTCTCAGTCAGCAGCAGCCAGTCACCCGGCTCTGTGTACAGGGTTCTCATGGATGTCCCCAGGTCTTTGTGAGGCAGCACATCCACTTCAGCTCTAGAGCAGCTGCAGAGCCAGACACCCCGCCCCCCAGCTGGGCATTTCCATCCATCTCTGGTTGTCCTGCCTCACTCACATCCTCTGCTGCTATCCCATCCTGTCCTGCCCAGATCCCAGGAATGAAGCTGCTTGTGCCCTGTGCTCGGCCACTGCACCTACAGCAACCTGTCTCCACCAGGGGTTCTGACATAGGAAGTGACTTCCCTGAGTTCAGGACACCGCATTGGGTCTACTGAGCTCTCTTTACAGAGTCAGATCTGAAGAGAGGGAGAAATTTAAGAACAAATCCAGAGAATCTCATTCCAGATGGGATTGTACCAGGAAGCTTACTCATTTCACTTCTTTCTATAGGCCTCAGTTTCCCCCTTTGCCAAGAGAGGAATCAAGGCTGATTGTTCTCAGTCTCTTTGATTCTAAAAGGATGTTTTCTAACCATCACCACCAGATCCCTTGCATTCATTTATTCATCCATGCAACAAGCACTTATTAAGTGCCTACTGGATGTAAGGCATTGTGTAGGAGGTAATGATGAAGCAGGCACAGCTGTGCCCCAAAGCACTTGTCTGAATTATCTCAGGAGAGCAGTGACGCAGCCCAAGAGCACAGATGCTCCACTTCATTTCTTCCTCCTTACTAAATTGTACGGAGAGGTCAGCACTCCATTCTCACACTCTCTTCCCATGGTGGTGGTGAAGGAGGCAGGGAAGGAAGAGGGATGAAGAGGAGAACATAATTTACATTAATCTCAGCCCTGGAGCAGGTTTGTCAACAAAACAAATGACACCTGTTCTCACCAGCTAAGATGGAGAGAGTGAAGACAGGCAATGGACTTGTGGCTCATTAAGCTGCTGCCATCAATCCAGTGTCCCAAGTGCCCCCAGCAAAGCTAGGTTTTGCCTTCTTCTCCCATGGGGCAGGGTTTCAGGGCCAAGCGGTGCCAAAGAGCACAGCCAGACCACCGTGGGGACCAAGCCTGCAGGCACCTGCCCTCGGGTGGCCATTCCAGAGAAGTTTCTCCAGGAGGTTTGAGCAAAAGAGAAATCACAAAACTGAATGAATGAAGGTACCAAAATTTACATCAACCCGTGTCATATGTCATATGTTGGACAATAATATCTATGTTTCATTCAAAGTAATAATTTTGTATATATTTTAAATAAAGTATTAGTGATCCTTCAGTGTATAAGATCATGTTCTTGCCAAAATTTGCACCAAGACCATGGATTGTAAGGCCAGAATTCAGTGCCCAATGCCTTTTATCAGTCCGTTATGGGCTGTCGTAACACCTCCTTTGGGTCATTTATCAACAATAGAAATTTATGTTTCACAGTTCTGTAGGCTGGGAAGTCCAAGATCAAGGTACCAGCAGATTTGGTGTCTGGTGAGGGCTGCTGACTGGTTCATAGCTGGTGCCTGGTTACTGTGTCCTCACATGGCAGAAGGGTAGGGAGCTGCCTCAGGCCTTCCAGAAGGCTGCTAATCCCATTCATAAGGCTGGAGCTCTCATGACAGTCACCTCCCAAAGGCTCTGCACTATATCACGTTGGATATGAGGTTGCAACATGAGTGTGGGGAAATACCAGCATTCTGGCTACAGAAATTTCTGAGACAAAATGACTTTAGGAAGTGTAAAGCCTGTAGGGTACCAGCCAGGCTGAAAAGTCTGAAGAAGGATGTCACAGTGCGATGACAACCAGAAACTGCTGGAGCCACAGGTGTCACAACCAAGGCGCCCACATCTTGTCATGTTTATTTTTATCATGGCCTTACTGAGTCCTTCCAACCAGCCAGTCTTCATTTCTGACTCATAGGTGGCCTCCTCCATAGCACTCTCTGGGCTTCCTGGACATTTAAGGAACTTTGGTTCCCTTAGATATCAAGAAAAAGCCCAGTTCTGGGCTCCTTCAGTGAGGCTTGCAGGTCAAGCACTGATTTGCTGTTTCAGTTGTGTCTCATCTTCTCTTTGGTCTGAGGCTCTCCGCAAACCAGGATCTGTGTGAAGTCAGAGCATCTTCACACCTGGATTGATTCTGTGGAGCCTCGGGGAAGAGAGAAACTTGCATACCATAGTAATTACTGATCTCCACCCAGGCAGGCCCTGGGCTCCATGGAAGTACCTTAGAAATGAGATACAAAGTTGTGTCCTCATGGGGTCCTAGAACCAATCCCCAGACACTCAAATCTGAGGATGCTCAATCTCTTATATATGGCACAGTATTTGCATAGAACCTACATACATCCTCCTAAATTCTTTAGATCGTCTCTGTTGTTGTTAGGTACCGAGTTGGTGCCTGACTTACAGCGACCCTACGTACAACAGGCAAAACACCATTGTCAGTGCTTCTCTGCTATTCATAGGGTTTGCAATAGCTGATTGTTTTTTGGGAGTAGGTTTCTGGGTCCTTCTCCCAAGCCTACAGCACCTGGTTGTTTCCCAGGTGGTTTCCTGTCCAAGTACTAACCAAGATGAACAATGAAAGTCCGGATCAGTTCATCCTTTGCCATTCTGAGCCATGGGTGTTTTCCCCACCAGACTTACAGTATATTTTGCTTTGGCCTGAAACCCTGTGTATGGGGTGTTGCCAACATTGCCCTATTTCCCTTGCTCAGGCAGTCAGCACCCCTGGTCCCAAATCCCTGTAGTTGTAAGGAGCCCAGGGTTTTGAATTCCATCAGAACTTGGGTGTAGTACAAGGGGGAAAGCTGAATCCCAGGGCTACATCACTCCTGGTATTATTCTAGGAATCACAGAGCATTTCAGCAGCCCATCTTCCTTGTCTTTGAAATGGTGGGAATCCTCCAAGCCAGAGGGCCACAGTGAAGAGTAAGCAAAGGGCTGGGGTGTAGCTCAGTGGGAGACCACTTGCCTTGCTTGCAAGGCTCAGGATGCAATCACCAGCTCTGTCTAAATAAAGAAACAAAATAGAAGACCTGGTCCATAATAGAGGCTAAAATTTGGAGTCAACAATTTATTATTACAGGGGTAACACCACGAATAGCAGAGAAGCACTGGCAATAGTGCTGGGCATGACACGGTGTAGGAGAGTGTTTGTTCTGTTGTACATAGGGTCACAATGAGTTGGACTCTATAGCACTTAACAACTGTCTACCTAGGCAAAGTTTGTCCTCTTTATGAGCAAAGGTGGAAAAAAATGTTTCAGAAAGAAGTTGTTGAGTCCTTCTGAAGAAAAAAACAAACCAAACAATTCTCCAGTTAGGGTGTCTCTTCTCTGATCCAGTTCAGTTCTGACAGTATGTGCCTGGAGGCAGTGTGAGATCCCACAGGTTGTAATCACGGCTGCCCCACAGTGGCAGGCAGTGGACTGTCACCTTTACTTCTGCCTATTACTCTTGTTGTTGTTGTTGTTGTTAGGTGCCATCGAGTCGAGTCCGACTCATAGTGACCCTATGTACAGCAGATCGAAACACTTGATGATTCTGTGCCAGGCAATCTTATTTGTGTTTAAGCCCATTGTTGCAGACACTGTGTCAATCCATCTGGTGGAGGGTTTTCCTCTTTTGTATTGGCCTGCCACTCTCCCAAGCATGATGTCCTTCTCCAGGGATTGATCTCTCCTGACTACATGTCTGAAATATGTAAGAGGCAGTCTGGCCATTCTTGCTTCCAAGGAGCACTCTGGTTGCACCACTTCTAGGACAGATTTGTTGGTTCTTTTGGCAGTCCATGGTATATTCAATAGACGTCTCCAGCACCACAATTCAAAAGCATCAATTCTGTTCCTGTCTCCCTTGTTCAATGTCCAGCTTTCACAACCATATGATGCCACTAAAAATACCATGGCATGAGTCAGGCACACCTTCGTCTTCAATGTGACATCTTTGCTTTTCAATACTCTAAAGAGATCTTTTGCCACAGCTTTTCCTAGAGCAATGTGTCTTTTGATTTCTTGACTGCTGCTTCCATGGGTGTTGATTATAGAGCCAAGCAGAGCAAAATCTTGGACAAGCTCACTCTTTTCTCCATTTATTGTGAAGTTGTGTGCTGACCCTGTCATAAGGATTTTTGTTTTGTTGATCTTTAGTCATAACCCATATTGAAGGCTATGATTTTTGATCTTCATCAGTAAATGTTTTAAATCCTCTTCACTTTCAGCAAGCAGAGTTGTGTCATCTGTATAATGCAGGTTGTTAATGAGTCTTCCTCCAATCTTGATGCCACATTCTTCCTCATAAAGTCCAGCTTCTCGGATTATTTGCTCAGCGTATAAATTGAAGAGATAGGGTGAAAGTATATAGCCCCGACACACACCTTTCTCAACTTTAAACCACGCAGTGTTTCCTTGTTCTATTCGGACAGTTGCGTCCTGGTTCGTGTACAGATTTCTCATGAGCACAATTAGGTGTTTAGTATTCCCATTTGCCAAAGTGTTATCCATAATTTGTTATGATCCACACAATCAAATGCCTTTGCATAGGCAATAAAACATAGATAGACATCTTTCTGATATTCTCTGCTTTCAGCTAATATCTACCTGACATCAGCAATGATGTCTCTGGTTCCCCACCCTCTTCTGAATCCCACTTGATTTTCTGGTAATTCCCTATCTATATACTGCTGCAGTCACTTCTGAATGATCTTTAGTAGCATTTTGCTTGTGTGCAATATTAATGATATTGTCCAATAGTTTGCCCATTCAGTTGGATCCCCTTTTTTGGGAATAGGCACAAATATGGATCTCTTCCAGTCAGTTGGCCAAGTAGCTGTTTTCCAAACCTGTTGGCACAAACATGTTAACACCCCCAGTGCTGCATCTGTTTGTTGAAACATCTCTATTGGTATCCCATCAATTCCTGGAGCCTTGTGTTTCGCCAGTTCTTTCAAGGCAGCTTCCACTTCGTCCTTCAACACCATTGGTTCCTCTTCATATGCAACCTCTTGGAATGGTTGGTCATCTACCAATTCTTTCTTGTATAATGACTGTGTATTCTTTCCATCTTC
>VMDO01024205.1:0-30193 GCA_007922755.1 Pedetes capensis
AGCCTCGAGTGGCAGTAGTGAAAGATTCTACAGGGAAAATATTAAATGATGCAGGAAACATCAAAAGAAGATGGGAAGAATACACAGAGTCATTATACAAGAAAGAATTGGTAGATGACCAACCATTTCAAGAGGTTGCATATGAAGAGGAACCAATGGTGTTGAAGGACGAAGTGGAAGCTGCCTTGAAAGAACTGGCAAAACACAAGGTTCCAGGAATTGATGGGATACCAATAGAGATGTTTCGACAAACAGATGCAGCACTGGAGGTGTTAACATGTTTATGCCAACAGATTTGGAAAACAGCTACCTGGCCAACTGATTGGAAGAGATCCATATTTGTGCCTATTCCCAAAAAAGGGAATCCAACTGAATGTGCAAACTATCAGACAATATCATTAATATCACACACCAGCAAAATTCTACTAAAGATCATTCAGAAGCAACTGCAACAGTATATAGACAGGGAATTACTGGAAAATCAAGTGGGATTCAGAAGAGGGTGGGGAATCAGGGACATCATTCCTGATGTCAGGTGGATATTAGCTGAAAGCAGAGAATATCAGAAAGATGTCTATGTTTTATTGACTACACAAAAGCATTTGATTGTGTGGATCATAACAAATTATGGATAACACTTCAGAAAATGGGAATACCAGAACACCTAATTGTGCTCATGAGAAATCTGTACATGAACCAGGAGGCAGTTGTTCGAATAGAACAAGGAAACACTGATTGGTTTAAAGTTGAGAAAGGTGTGCGTCAGGGCTGTATACTTTCACCCTATCTCTTCAGTTTATACACTGAGCAAATAATCCAAGAAGCTGGACTTTATGAGGAAGAACTCAGCATCAAGATTGGAGAAAGACTCATTAACAACCTGCGTTATGCAGATGACACAACTCTGCTTGCTGAAAGTGAAAAGGATTTAAAACATTTACTGATGAAGATCAAAGATCATAGCCTTCAATATGGGTTGCGACTAAACATCAACAAAACAAAAATCCTTATGACTGGGTCAGCACGCAGCTTCACATTAAATGGAGAAAAGATTGAGGTTGTCCAAGATTTTACTTTGCTTGGCTCTATAATCAACACCTGTGGAAGCAGCAGTCAAGAAATCAAAAGACGCATTGCTCTAGGAAAAGCTGTGGCAAAAGATCTCTTTAGAGTATTGAAAAGCAAAGATGTCACATTGAAGACAAAGGTGCGTCTGACTCATGCCATGGTATTTTCAGTCCCATCATATGGTTGTGAAAGCTGGACATTGAACAAGGGAGACAGAAAAAGAATTGATGCTTTTGAATTGTGGTGCTGGAGACGTCTATTGAATATACCATGGACTGCCAAAAGAACCAACAAATCTGTCCTAGAAGTGCAACCAGAGTGCTCCTTGGAAGCAAGAATGGCCAGACTGCATCTTACATATTTCGGACATATGGTCAGGAGAGATCAATCCCTGGAGAAGGACATCATGTTTGGGAGAGTGGCAGGTCAACGCAAAAGAGGAAAACCCTCCACCAGATGGATTGACACAGTGTCTGCAACAATGGGCTTAAACATCAATAAGATTGTTTGCCTGGCACAGAATTGGCAAGTGTTTCAATCTGCTGTACATAGGGTCACTATGAGTCAGACTCGACTCGACAGTACCTAACAACAACAACAACAACCCTGTTTCCCATTTAGTGGCACTCGGATTTTAACAATCCCTGCTCTACACATTGATTGTGGACACTTACAGCGACATACAGATATGCATAGTAAATTTCAGTTGAAAAAATCTTAGAACAATGCTCATATGAAAATGTTGAGATTGTAATCAAAAGGATTTCAACCTAGGAGACATCACCACACAAGTGGCTACTATCTTAGGGAAGATCACATGGCACAGGGAAGGTTGAACTTGGCTTCAAAGCCTCAGCTGGACAATATAGAATGGAAGAGCCCAAGTTGCCAAAGAGACAATTATTTATTTAAAAAGTGAAAAGCAACGATGACTGGAAGTGTAATTGCAACAAAGGCAATGAGAGTCTGTAGTCCCACAAGACTGATGAACTTTAACAAATACAAGCTATGACTTGATAAAAAATAATGATATAAAGCCATGTCTCATTCATTTTGAAAAGAAACCCACAGGCCATTTGTTTCCATGGTCTTGTACTCCTGACACATAACTCCTCTACACAGAATCTCAAACCAAGGACTTGTTTAATAAAATCCATTCCACATTTTTTCCACGATCCTCTAAGATCATCTTTTACATCTGTTTTTGTTTGTTTGGTTTGTTTGGTTGGTTTGAGACAGGATGTACTCTGTAGCCCAACCTGCCTTCAAAATCGTGATCCTCCCACCTCAGCCTCCTGAGTGCTGGGATTACAGAAGTGTCCACCATTCCTGGTATCTTTTGCATCTTTATTTATTCTATCTCTTAGCTACTATCTCCATATTTATCTTTATCTTTGACTTTATCTTTGACTCTTTGATCCATCATCTCCACTATTGTCTTGAAAATATTCTTAATTTGTTATCATTCTGTTTCACATATCCAATTCTGGAAAAATGGAATCTCTATACTCACCATGACTAAAATCAGATCAATAAATTGCCTTTCTTACTCAGATTTACAGATTTAGTGCCTGTAATACCAGCACAGAAAAGTAATCAGTATGTGCCTAAACCTACAGGCACTCACATGCACCAGCTCTTTAAAGAGTCTTTTATAATTTGTGAAGCTCCATTGTTATTTAAAGGTGGGATGTGAGGGTCATCCTGCTTCCTTTGCATCTGGTCATTTTGTCAGAGTCTGCTGTGCCCAATACTATGTAGCTTTTAGGTTAAAGTTTTTTCTCTCTCTGCACCATTGTTTAGATTTTCTTCTGCCTAACCAAGTCTTTCACACTTGCATGCTTTCTTTTAAGACCCTTGTTAGAGGGATGTGTCCACTTTCCTAATTCCCAGAGCCTTTTTGGAAATAGGCCCTGACTAAAGAGCAGGCAGGAGACAATAAGAAAGGGTAATGGTGGAGAAAGAAAGCCAAATATCACAGCTTTTCTCTCATAGGCAGAATCTTGACACACACAGGCCATACAAGCACCAGGAGACTTGCAGGAGAGGATGTGGTCAGCAGAAGGCAGGAACAAGAGAGGATAATGGGAGGTGACCATGAGCAATGCATGATGATATGCACATGTGGAAATGTCATATTGAAAATCATATTTGTACAGTCACTAAAAAAATTCTAATAAGAAAACAGGAAAAAGAGAAAGCAAAAAGAGACCAGCAAATAAAGTCTATCCATGTTTAATGATCTATCACCTGGAAAAGATGCCCAATCTGCTCTGCTCTACTGATAAGACCAAAGCACGTAAAAACTTGTGAACTTCACAAAAGGACAGATAGTAGCTCAGTAAAGAATAAACCTGCTAAAGAAAAATGAAACAGCCTAAAACTAGACTGCCTGGAAGGAAATGATTCTCCTGTAAAGTCAAAACTTCCCAGGCATTCGAAGACTGAAAGCTGATCTTTGCAGATGTTGTTAAAGTGTTCCTGCACTAGCAGGATGATTGGGTGATATGGTTTGGACCATTCTACCTACACTCCATCTGCTTTATTTTTGGAATTAAAAATTATCTTTAAAAAATCTAATGAGTACTCCTATACTCCCCGGCACACACAAATCTTTCTAAATCATTTAGCACTACCTCTTCCATGGCAGCCCACAAATTTACTGATATTTTCAGAATACCTGGGAACCACATTCCAGCCTTAAAATTTAATCTTTGCAGCAAAGATTGTTCCAGAAGTTCCTTCTCAGTCACTTAGTCTTCTAAAAGTTTAGTCTAACAATTTATTACCCGAAGTTTATGCAGTTGGAGAGAAACACATACTAATGTGAATCCTTTTGATCTGCTGTGTGTAGACAAATGATCAGGTGGGTGATAAAGAACAAAAGACTGTTACAATAAAACATGTTTTTGCATAAATTTAACATTTCTCTGTCTTCAAACCAGGTGGGAGTGAAACCCAGACCGAATTGCCCTATGGAATATTTCCATTCTTAACTGTGAAAACCGAGTAGTTCACCCTGTCACTACTCACCCAGAGCTCTAGGAAACAAAGCGACTGAATTTCCACCTGCAGTTCTCCTGGCTTCTAGGGTCACATCAGACCCATTATAACAGTTTGCCTCTAGAGATAGACGTCCAAAGTAGACTTGTCCCTCTGTGGTCCTGGTTTCTTTTGTGGAGTGGAATCCTGGAATCAGAGCTCCTGCCCTGAAGAAGTCATGATCTCATTATGCTCTGACTCCAAGTTGGGAGGTGGCAAAGACTCCTGACCTAGGAGGTGGCAGCATCCTCCCCGCTCACCCTGCACTTACTCTCACCAGCTGAGGCCAGGAAGGACCTGGTGGATTTCCAAACCTCCTCCTGACCCTAAGGCTTTGTGCATCACATGTGCCCTGGGGACATTGCCACAGCCTCCTTAATAGCAGCAAAGAAGGAATTGTTTATCAACCTCTGGGCTCAATGTGGCAATTACAGTCACCTGGCGGGCTCTCCAAGGTCTGCCTTGTGGTCCTCACTCTCCCTATTCCCCAAGCTGTGCCAACCAAGTGATCTGTTCAGCATCCTCAGAACACACCTGCTTTCTTGGCTCATGCTACTCTGCAGCCTGGCACGCCTCCCACTTCTGCTTGACCCCAGTCCTACTAGCCCTTCACCAGTCCGACCAAATTCTGTGTCTCCCTCATAGCCTGACATGTTCACTACACTTGTGAAATCTTTTCCTTCTCTGGCCTCCTCATATTATGCTCAGGTTCTCATTTGTGTATATCATTGATCCAAGTAAATATTTATTTCCCCAATGAAAAGTGTGATGTTTTACTTTTTGTCAGAGAATATTTAGAATATCATTTCTTATTTTATCTTGTTTTTATCCACAATAAACATAAAAAACAATATTTTTGCCAATATATTCAGAATTTATTGAGTAATTCACATGGCTCTGCATACTGTGGGAAAGAAAAAAGTTGATCATGAAAATACACTTAAGGAAAAATGTGTTGTTGTCTTTGTTTTCTGCCAATGAGTTGGGTCCTAGTCATAGCCCCCTATGTACAACAGAATGAAACACTCTTCAATACTGTGCCATGTCCGGCACTGTGTTAGTGTTTCTGTGCTCTTCATCAGGTTTTCAATGGTTGATTGTTATGGAGTGCTTTGGGAGTGGGCTGCCAGGTCCTTCTCCATTTTTTGCCATCTGGACATAGAACCCAGGGCCTCAGAAAGCACAAATTAGTGCTCTACTAACTGAGCTAAACGTCATCCCACAGAAAAACATAGATGATCAAAATCTAGTTAAGGAATCATACTGTAAAGAATATAGCTCTGCCATTATAAATTTTTCAAGCTTGAAAATCTTTCTTGATATGCTTAAGCCTCAGTTTCCCCATCATAAGATGATGCTAATGGGACCTCTCCTGTACCTCTCTTTGTGGATTAATGATGTGCAAGGTGCCTGTTGAATGCTAGACATTCATTTAGTGGTTGTTAATGTTACTGTGGGGCTGGGATTTAGCTCAGTTGGTAGAGCACTGTGCTGCAGTCTCTGAGGTCCTGAGTTCAATTCCCAGCACCGCAAAAATGGGAGAAGGGCCTGGCAACCCACTCCCAAGACAATCCTGAAGCAGTCAGCCATTGAAAACCCTATGAGGGTTGCTATGAGTCAGATACTGACTTGATGGCACCTAACAACAACAACAACAATGTTACTGTAATATAAGCATTTATCCACTGCCCTCTCTTTGCCTGAAGGAAGTGCAGAAAATCTCATCCTTCACTCCAAGGATGTTCACAGTTTAATGATAGACTTCCTCTGAAAGAATTGCAATCAAGGAACCAAGTTCAATGGTTTCTTTTTTCATCCAGAAAGCTTAAAATCATTAAAAGCTATATATTAAAAACTATTAGGTTTTTGGATCTTGCTTTGTATGTGATTAATGCAGTGCACACAATATCATGTAAGATCATGAGAGGGAGTACGACTTTCTAAGAGAACGTTATTTCTTTGTTTGTTTGTTTGTTTGTTTTTAGACTGATCCATGATAGAAAAATAATAGTTATACCCTATACATTGCTCCTGATGCATCATGCACTGTTCTGGAACAGCTCAGTCATCAGGAATGAGTCTGCCCCAAGCTGCCAGGAGCCTGAAGAGAGGGAGGCAGACAGCATTGGGGCTGCACAGGGGGATTAACTGAGGACCTTGCGGATAGAAGCGTGGCCCAGGGCCACAGCAGGACCAATTCATTCCCCATCTACCAAGTCAAAAGAGAGAGGGGTGTCCTTATGGATTACAAACAGAAGTGACTTCATCCTGGCAGGAAGGTCCCTGGTTTATCTTAAGCTAATATTGGAGTTAGGTGCATCCCTGGAAAACTTGGTCCAGTTGTAAATTTCCACATAATATTCAGATGGTGATATCTGTTTATGGTCTGCTGGGAAACTCTTCAGAAAAAACTGGCTAAGTTTCTCAGGGGCACCTATGGTGGTTATGAGTCAAGATGGCTGCAACCATGTCAAGATGAATCTGCACAGGCCCTATTCTAAGAACTCTGCACATTAAGCCGAGGAATCCTCACAGTAACCTTGGGTGGTAGTTACCATTACCATTTCTATTTGACAGAAGGCTGTGAGGTAGACAGGGTTCAAGTTTTTCACAGTCACATGGCTACCAAGGCCAGTGCCAGACTAGAATGAGCAAGTGGTTCCAAGTAACAATCTTGTCCTTTTTCTGTAAAGTAACAAAGTGTAGGGGTAGAAGTGAGAGTCTCTGTACATGCATGTTGCTGTGCCTGTAAAAGCAAATGAAAAGTATGGAAATATTCATTGGAAATTGATCACAATTGTGCAGCTAATTGTTTTGACCCACAAGAAGGGTATGGAGATCAATTGAATTTTCTTCATACCACAATAAAGAAAGTTTTTGTTTACTGAATATACTCCTGTGCCAAAAATGACATTTAATCAGTGACAGACCACAGATATGACTGTGGTCCCATAAGAATGCACTGGATCTGAAAAATTCCTATTGCCTATTGATATTACTGTGGTTGTCATGCTGTGTGGCAAAGTGTACTGGCATGTTTGTGGTGATGCTGGTGTAAACAAGCCTATAAAAAGGCAGTGCATGTGATTCTGTATGGTATAAAAAACTGTACAATAAATGGCTGTTAATGCTTTATGATTTAATATATTGTTTATTATTGCACAATGTACTCCATATGCTCATAAAAGGTAAATACACAGTGGGCTGTGCTCTGCCAACAGTGGCTTCACTTATCTTCCGTTACCCCATCTATTGATTGCGTCATTTTCTTGTGCTTGGATTTGCCTTGGGTTGTTTGTTCATTACGGCCCCAACAGCAATGTGCTCTTCTCCATCTAGCCCAGCACATAGTAGGTCAGGCCATCTGAGTTTCAGTATGTGCGCTCTGGGACAGTTAACCATGAAGAGTATCTTCATGACGCATTTCACAGATCACATCCCCACCACCAAGAGACACAGGATTGTAATGAACAATTGCCGCTCTACTTGCCTTGCTGATTCGTAACTCACATGACGAGAGTCCACACACAGAAAGGCTAAGAATCCATGGCTTTTAGGATATTCCCAGAGTCAGCAGTTCATCCTTGTGGTATGTCATTACCTCATGAAGGCACCTCAAGACCATTTGCAGCCACTCTCTGTCCTCGCCCTCCACTCCAGGCAGAAGAAATGTGCTTTCTGTCTCTGTAGATTTGCCTTTTCTGGGCACCTCACATGAATGGGCTCACAATATGTAATATGGCATGTCCTGCTTTCCACCTAGTATCATGGTCAAGATTCACACATGTTTGAGCATGTACCATCTTCTCATTCTTTATTATGGCTGAATAACACTCCCTTGTATGAATACACTACATTTTGTTGATCTATTCATCCTTGAATGGACAGTTGGGTTGTTTCCACATTTAGGCTCTTATGAATAAAGCTGCTATAAACATTTGTGTATGAGATATGCTCACTATTGATTTTTGTAATTTTAGTTAAAGTATAACATCATTTTAATAAAATAAAAATGCTAAAACTGTGCTCTCAAAATCTAGAAGACAGAGATATTTTCTATAGACGATATTGTTACAGCCAGAGTTTTGGGGACCAGCCCTAACTCCATTGAGTCACAAGAGACTAAGCTGGGCCACAGGTCCCCAATGCATCATTGAAAGAGATGAATAATTGTGAAAAGCTGAGAAGGGAAAGTGGACCAATGTGCAGACTGGGAAGAGGACAAGAGATCTAGTGACCCCAAGTCTGTCTCCTGGGTGCTGACATGGACTTTAGGTTTAAGCAGAGGACGAATGAGGGGAGATCAGGAGGTCTGCACTGTTAAACAGCACTTGTCAGATTGTAGGTGGCTGACCACTATCTCACCTCTGATTCTGCACGGTGGTCCCAGGAAGGTGGTGTCACTGTCACCTTTGAGAGAAGCACTCTGATTCCTAAGTGGTGATTGCACCTGGTCCGTGTCCAACCTTGCCATCCTAAATTATTGTCCTCATTTTGGGGGAGTCTGTCCTCAAACTGACCATTCCTTGGGGTGGTTTCCATGGCTTGTCAAAGCGATGTTTATCATTTGGTCCTGCTCTTCCTGGAATCAGAGGTGAAAGCAGAAAAATCACTTAAAAGGAAACATTAAGAGGTAAATGGAACCTACAGTGACAAAATGGAGTTTGGAGAGTAGCCAGTGTCCTTCTTCACTTTTAATTACTGTGTGGGCCCAAGAGAAATGTTGATGGATTTGGATAAGACCAGTTTCTATATGCCTGTTATAAAGTCACTGCCCTGGAGAGTTAAAAAGAAAGAGGAAGTAGAATAATTCTGGCTTGATGTACAGAGGTCATAAACTGGCAGCCACCTGAAAAGTTGTTGGGCCAATATAGCCTTGGGGTTTTAAAGGGAAATTTGGCTCATAGAAGAAAACCAGTAGAATCCATATGAAAACCTGGATATTCTATTTTGATAATTAAGAATACATGGCAGCACTGGACCTGAATTAATTCAAATCTGTAGGAGCTGAACAGCAGCTGCCCCTTGAGAAGGAACCTGCTATGAAGCAGGTTCAATCATCTTCTTATTTCTCAGATAGCCTCTAAGTATTTGATGAACATCAGTTCATATTTTCTTCTGCTCTGTGACTCTTCTCAAAGTTTTACAACCTTCCCTTTTTATATTTTTGCCTTGAGTCTCTTTACTATAGACTATGAGATGGTAAGAGCTTATTTATAAGGATACCTAAATTTGATATGAAGCCATCATTTAGGAACATGGAGAGAAAGGACTACTGTGGAATTTCAAGGATCCGTTGTCTCCTCACTTTGTCCTGGGACCTCCTGGATTTTGCACATCTCCCAAACTCAGGGACAACGTAGTGTTTTCTCTTCTGGTTTATGTGATTATTTTTTATTCTTTCTTTATTCTTGCCCCAAGTCCTCATGGCTCTTAGTTTTTATGCCATATCTCTTCTATTCTCTTGTACCTTTCATGAAAATATCTTCTGCACAGCATCAGGCTGCATGACTTGGTTTCCTGGAGCAACTGATGAGATTTTGATGCTTCCTCTACTTGGTCTGTCCCTGTGATTTTGTCATTTTCGTCCAGTAGGAAAAAGACCTCATATCAAATTCTCTCCATGCTTGCAAGGCACCTCTGATCATGATATCATTATTAGCTCCTATTAATCACAACCACTAGATTAGGCTAGTACCATAACAACTGTCAGAGACTCAGAAACAAGTCCTGAAATGTGAGTGGATGTGGCCAGGGTCATACTGGTTAGAAAACCAGTGGCCCAGTAATGTCCTTTGAATTTAGGCACGGTGCCATGCAAGTAGTATTGCAGTAGAAATGGCTAACTTTGGAAAAGATGTTGTCACATTTAAGTAAACTCTCTCTCATTCTTAGAAGTCCTTAGAACCCATCGCTAATCTCCACAAGAGGCCAGAATATACTCATCTCCCATTGCATTCATGTGGAAAATTGTAATATAAATCAGCTTTTACTCCTTCCTACACAATGACCACATACCCTGACTTAGAACACATCTTAAGAGATCTCTACTGCCATGTGCAAAAAGGAAGGCACCAAAACACTGAGGCCCACTGTGGGCAGTGTTCTTGTGACCAACAGCAATGAATGAAAAACATGGCTTTAGGATAAGACAATGGTCACAGAAAAATATCTGGCCCTCCTTTCCCTTCCTACCCTGAGTCTCTGCCTCTCCCCAGCACCCTCCACAGAGCACCGTTCATGTCCTTGTTCCTCAGGGTATAGATGAGAGGATTGAGCATGGGGGTAATTATGGTATAAAAAAGGGCAACGAACTTCCCCTTACTATCAGAGTAACTGTGGGTAGGCTGCAGGTATGTGTAGATGCCTGAGCCATAGAAGAGAGAAACCACCAGGAGGTGGGACCCACAAGTCCCAAAAGCCTTTCTGCGCCCAGCCACTGACTTGACCTTCAGCACGGCCTGACCAATGCGTGCATAGGAGCCCAAGATTAGTGTTGCAGGAAAGAGTAAGATCAATGTTCGTGCCACAAACATCTTGGCCTCTGTTCTGGCTGTGTCCCGACAAGCCAACCTCAGGAATATGGGCATCTCACAGAAGAAGTGATTCAGTACATGCCCACAGAGAGGCAAGGCCATCACAAGGCCTGTCTGGATCAGAGAGTTCACCAGCCCAACTACCCAGGAGCTGATAGCCAAGGCCCTACAGAGGAGGGGGTGCATGATGGTGGAGTAGTGGAGAGGCCGACACACTGCAGCATAGCGGTCAAAGGCCATCACCACCAGGAGCACACACTCCGAGGAGGCCAAGGCAAGGAACACGTAGAGCTGGGTCACACACCCTCCATAGCTGATGGTCCTGTCGAGTCCATGAAGGTTGATCAGAAGCTGGGGCACAGTGCTGGTGACGTAGCAGAGGTCCAGGAAGGAGAGGTGGGACAGGAAGAAGTACATGGGTGTGTGTAATCGAAGGTCCAGCTGGGAGAGGACAATGATGGTGGTGTTGCCCAAGAGAGTTAGTGAATAGAAAATCAAAATAAAGACAAAAATGTAGGTTTCCAGCTGAGGCCAGTCTGAGAAGCCCACCAACATGAAGACATGTCCAGAAGTGGTATTGAATCTTCCCATTGCCTTTCACCAGCACAATAGCAAATACAGTTCAGTGCCTCCTATGAAGAATATGAGCATTGACACCAGTATTCCCTCAATACAAAAATCATTGATTTCATTTTCTGTTTAGCTCTTCAGTTGCATCTGTCTACCCTTCTTTCTCATTCTTTTTTGTACAGGTGATTACTGGATTAGAAGATGTAAACTTTGATTTCTTATCCTGCTACTTGTTGTTCCAAGATTTTACAGAGACAACTCCATCCTTTGGATTAGATGCTTCCTTATCTCATAGTTGAGTGGGTGCATTGCCTGCATTACAGCACTGAGAGAAGGATCTCCAGACAGTAAAGTGATTTTAGATTTTAAAGTGATTTAGATTTTAAAAATCTAATGTGGACCTTGGGGTAAGGCTCAGTGGTGAAGTCCTTGTCTTGCATGTGTAAGCACCTGGATTCAATCTGTAGTATCTCAAAAAATTAAAAATCAATCAATGAATACATGAACTCCAATTTGTAGAAGTGTAGCATTAGAATGTATGCTACTCAGAGTTAAGGAAGCCCCCACTGAATGAGAGAAAATCTTTGCATCCTACACATCTGACATGGACTGCCAAAAGAACCAACAAATCTGTCCTAGAAGAAGTACAACCAGAGTGCTCCTTGGAAGCAAGAATGGCCAAACTGCGTCTTACATATTTTGGACATGTAGTCAGGAGAGAGCAATCCCTGGAGAAGGACATCATGTTTGGAAGAGTGGCAGGTCAACGCAAAAGAGGAAAACCCTCCACCAGATGGATTGATACAGTGTCTGTAACAATGGACTTAAACATAAATAAGATCTGGCGCAGAATCGGCAAGTGTTTCCATCCGCTGTACATAGGGTCGCTATGAGTCGGACTCGACTTGACGGCACCTGACAACAACAACAACAATACATCTGACAGAGGACTAATTTTCAGAATTTATAAAGAACTCAAGAAAGCAACTACCAAGACTACAAATTATCCAATACACCAGTGGGCAAAGGAGCTGAATAGACAGTTCTCAAATGAAGAAGTATTTAAGGCCATGAAACACATGAAAAAATGCTCAATATCCCTACCCATTGGGTAAATGCAAGTCAAAACAACTCTGAGATTCCATCTTACTCCAGTAAGAATGCCCAAGATCAACAAAACAAATAATAATAAATACTGGCGAAGATGTAGAGAAAGAAAACCCTCTTATGCTTTTGTTGGGAATGTAAATTGGTTCAACGATTTGGAAATCAATTCGGAGATACCTCAGACAACTAAAAATAGAACTGTTATAAGACCTAGTTATAGGACTAGTAGCAATATACCCAAAAGAGACAAGTCATAATACCACAGAGACACCTGCATTTCCATATTCAATGTAGCACTTTTCACAATAGCAAGGATATGGAATCAACCACAGTGCCCATCAACAGAAGAATGGATAAAAAATTATGGTACATATATACAGTGGCATACTATTCAGCAATTAAAAATTAAATAATGTCATTTACAGTAGAATGGATGGAATTGGAGGACACCACATTAAGTGAACGAACACAAGCCCAAGAAGGGAAATACCATATGCTCTCCTCATATGTGGGTGCTGAATTAAACTTAAAGGAAGAAAAATTCTTATACTTAAATTGAAATATAAAAAATGCATAAATAACTTAGTATAGCAGGGACAATTTAAGTAGTGGAAAGAAGGAGAGAGGGATCTAGCAGAGGGAAGAGAAGATTGGAGAAGCTGAGGTGGGGAGGAGGGTCAATGAGGAGGGAAGAAGGGGGAGAGGTCAGTCTCAATGTATACAGCACAAATTCATGAGTATGTTGGAAAAATAGGGGAAGATAACCCAAATAAAATCAGAGTTTCACTGCATACTAGTCAGAAAGCTCCATAAACTTTGAGAGTCAATGAACATGTTGCAAGAAGTGATGTAAAGGATGCATAATGGAAAAAGCCCATGCTGTATTACTGTGTACTCCGTCATCATTTACTAATAAAGGGGGAAAAAAGAAATTCTGTTGTTCTTTTTTGGCTCTTGGTCTTTGGGCCAGAAGGTGGAGAGTTTCAGGAGATGAAGACCCAGATTAACCAGGCTGAGATGAAATGCAGCCCCCTGGGTGCTCATCTCCTTCCTTTGTATTCAGTGATCGTGGTGCACCAACCCTGGAAGCCCGCCCTGTTCATGCCCAGGTGCCATCGGTCACATTGACCTGAGAAGCCCTTTAGGGGGGAAAATAATTTGGGACTAACATTTCTCATCAGGCCTCATATGCCTGGAATATCCTTTACCTTTTTATCCAACTGATAAATCCATTCTGAACTTCCTAGAAAGAGTCATTCTCTCCTCTCTCTAGTCACAACTTCTTTGTGCAGTTTCTTTCTGGAACTTGTGGTCATGGAAAGGTTTTCACATGGGTTTGTACCTCTCTGAGCCATAAGTTCTTGGGAGATAGAGATCATAACGAGTTTAAAAACATTAGTGTCTTCCCTTAGAGCATGAAAGAGGAGTTAAATCAATGTTGCTTTCATTCAGATTGCTTAGTAGATGTTAAATAACTTGTTTAGTGAAACATTTGACTCTTCCTTTAAATGTGATGAAAACTCATGTCCTCTAGGACCCCTGAGAATTACCTATGGACACTTCAGCAAACCATGGCACATAGAATAGGCATAAAATGTTGCTTTCCTATAAAGGTGATATTTATTGTGATAAAAACCTAAAAAGGATTTTTAAAAGCTCTTCAGAAACCAAGGGAAGAAGTCAGGAACCAACAGACGTTTCATCTATGCTCAAAATGAGCAATTTTGCCAAATTAACACATCCCTCTCTTCATTGAATCTGCTTTTCAAAGAGGTCACCATCAGTGCTACAATGCCAGATCATTGGTTCCAGGCAGATATTTAGGTGTCATGCTTAGAGCTCTTGTGGAAAAAGATGGAGAAAAAGTGAATTATAAGGACAAAGTGTCAGCACACATGTAGCCTAAACAGCCCACCTAAGATGGTTTTTGAATGACTGCCTTTGTAGCCTGCATCAGCTTAGCAACCCATGATTGGATCCCCACATACTGGGTCTGTCCCTTACCATGGTCCCTGTACTGAAGACACACTTCCTTGGGTCTCTGATCACTTAACAAAATAATAAAAAACAACTTATTTCACCACATTTTTATGGGAATTAAATGCTATCATGCATGCTGACTACAAAGAATATGATACACTTCTTTGTCGACACCACTAATCCTTAAGTGCCATTCAAGTGTGTTTCCTTAATTTATTCAGCACTACATCCTATTTTCCCACTTCTTGGGGAATGAAAGGTTCTTAGCTAATGTTGCTGAATGAAACAGTGAATGCATTCCACATTCTGGCACCACATTAGGAACACGTAAATGTCCCAGAAATATGTGCCTTCTTGCAACTGGAAAGAATTAACACTGTACCCTCTTTCTCATTTAGTACCACAAGGATTTTAACCATCCCTGCTCTATACTTTGATTGTGGACACTTGTAGTAACAGATATGTGTAATATATTTGCACTTGAACGAAATCTTAGAACAATGATCACATGAATACGCTGGGATCCTAATGAGATGGATTTCAACCTAAGAGAGTAGGAGCCACCACCCAACAAGTGGCTATTATAGTAAGTAGAATCACATGGCACAGAGAAGGTTGAACTTGGCTTCAAAGCCTCAACTGGACAATACAGAAAGGAAGGGCCCAAGTTGCCAAAGTGGCAGTTATTTATTTAAAAAGTAAAAATTAATGAGTAATTACAACAAATGCAATAGGAGCCAGTAGTTCTACTTGACTGTTGATTGTTGTTGTTGTTGTTGTTGTTGTTGTTGTTGTTTTACTGTGGGATGTACCCAGGCCCTCGCACTTGCATGCTTTGCAAGTGCTTGACCATTGTGTTGCACCCCCAGCCCATTTTTTTACTTTTTGAGACAGAGTCTCTCTAAGTTTCCCAGACTGCCTCTGGTCTGGAACTTCTGATCCTCCTGCCTCCACCTCCTGAGCCCCTTGGATTATAGGCCTGCACCACTATGCCCAGCTCTTGACTGAAGAATGTAAGAAATACAAGCTGAGACTTGATAAAAATAATGACACAAATCTTCAGTTTGGAAATAAATCTCCAGGTCATTTGTTTCCATGGTCTTATACCCCTGATGCATGACTCTTCTATACAGAATCTTAAACCAAACAGTTGATTAATAAAACACCTGCCTCACTTCTTCAACAATGTTCTAAAATAGTCTTTTACATCTCTTTTTGTATGCATGGTTGGTTTTTTTGGTTTGAGACAGGATGTCGCTGTGTAGCCCAAGCTGCCTTCAAAATCCTGATCCTCCCACCTCAGCCTCCTGAGTGCTAGGATTACAGAAGTGTCCACCATGCCTGGTATCTTTTGCATCTTTATTTTCCCTGTATTTCAGCCACCATTTCCATATTTTTAGAGATGATATCTTTGACTCTTTGATCCATCATCTCCACGCTTTTCTTGATAATATCCTTAATTCATCATCACTCTGTTTCCCACATCGAGTTCTGGAAAAATGCAATTCTCTATACTCACCATGACTAAAATCAGATCAACAAATTGACTTACCTTATTCAGATTTATGGATTTAGCAACTAAAATCAGTCACACAGAAAAGTGGTCAGTATGGGCTTGAACCTACAGGCACTCACATGCACCAGCTCTTTAAAGCGTCCTTAGTAATTAGTGAAGCTCCAGTGTTATTTGAAGGTGCGATATGTAGGTCACCCTGCTTCCTTGGGGTCTGGTCATTTTGGCAGAGTCTGTGTGTAGAGAGAAAGTCCAAATTTTATGTAGCCTTTAGGTCAAGGTTTTTTCTCTCTCTGTACCACTGTGTAGACTTTCTTCTACTAAACCAAGTCTTTAACACATGCCTGCCTGCTTCTGAGTCTCTTATTTGTGGGATGTGTCCTGCTTTCTAAGCCCTAACTCCCTTGGGGAAATAGGCTCCGACTAAAGAGCAGGGAGGGAGCACTGAGAAGGGCTAATGGTGAGGAAAGAAAGCCAAATATCACATATTTTCTCTCACAGGCAGAATCTAGACACACTAGGGCCATGCAAGCATCAGCGAGACTGTGAGGGGAGGAAGAGTCAGCAGGAGACAGGGACATGAGAGGGTAATGGGAGCGGTATATGTGCAATGCATACTGATATGCACGTATGCGTATGTCACAATGATACTCATTAATCTGAACACTAAAAAAATACTGGTAAAAAAGCAGCACAATAAAAGAAAGCAAAAAGAGACCAGCATAATAAAGTCTACCCATGCTTCAGGATCTGTTACCTGGAAAATGCCCAACTTCCTTTGCTCTTCTCAAAGACCAAAAGTGATAACATCTTATAAAATTTATAATAGGAGAGATTGTAGTTCAGTGAGAATAAAATGCTAAAGAGGCATGACACCATCTAAAATAGACTGCCTGGAATGAAGTGAGACTCATGTGAAGTCAAAGCCCACTGGGCTTTCAAAGGCTGAAAGTTGATCTTTGAAGATATCTAAATGATCCTGCATCAACTGCATGATTGAGTGATATGATTTGAACCATCCTGCCTACCCTCAAACTTCTTTATTTTTTGAATCTAAGATTATCTTTAAAAAATTTAATATGTACTCTTTCTTAGGGTCTCTATGATTTGGACTGACTCAAAGACACCTAACCAGGATCATAACATTCCCTGGCATAGGCAAAGCTTTTTGATATTTAAATATTTGGGTTTTAGCAATATAAAAGTCAGCAATTTTCTGTGTTTAGCTCTCTGTGTTGGTGCCTGAGTGTGGCTGCTTCTGTGTGTCTGTGCATGATCTCTAGGAATAATGAATTTCTTGATGAGAAATCCTGCTTAAATTTATTTTCCAAAATCATTTAATACTACATCCTTCATGACAGTCCACTGATTTACCGGTATTTTTGGACTACCATGGAAACACACTCAAGTCTTAAAATTTAATCTTCAGGAAAAGAGGACCAGAAATTCCTTCCCAATCACCTATGCCTTTTAAACTATAGATCTCCCTTCATGTCCTTCTCTTATGCCTGCTTGTGTAGCTCTCTCATTAGTGTTTAGGAGATTAACTCACTATCAAACCTTACCAAGCAGGAAAGCATCCTTCCACTCATCTACCATCATCATATGCCCTTTTACACACTCAGTTCTTCTCTGAAATAGGTCCCTCCCTTTCACACTAGGAATCACACACTATCCCATTCTAGCCTAGATGTTATTAGGGTGATCTTGAGAGTGTTAAACACCCAAAGTACTACACCAACATTTTCTAGTGAAAAGCACTTCCCTAGCATGCTCCAAACCCTGGGTTTGATCCCTAGGACTGCAAAAAATACATAAGTAAATGAATTAAATTAAAACAAGAAAAAAACCACTCTTCTAGTGTAATGTCTGATAACAGGCTTTGCTCCAGTGAATTTGACATTTAAAGACTGAATAAGCAAATAGCTGCTTTAACTGTGACTTTGCACACAGAACATTGTCTCCATCTGTGACGGGCGCCCTCCCTTTGATGACTCCTCCAACAATTCTTCCTTGATTTATCTTCAATACCTGTGACCATGCCTCCATTCTTTGTCTCCTGGTTCTGAAGTCTACAATTTACTTTTCCTAGTAGAGCCATGGGATTTTAGGATTTGAGTTTTATGAAGGATTTCAACATCATTATAAGTCAACACTCATCCTTCATATTAGAAGAATATGTACTCCCCTAAGTTTATGCAATTGGAGAGAAATACATGCAAATGAGAATACTTTTGACTTGCTGTGTGCAGACATATGATCAGATGTGTGATAAGAGAGTGAAAGAATGTCCTAATAAAACATGTTTTTGCATAAATTTAACATTTTTCTATCCTCAAACCGGGTAGCCAATGGGAGTGGAACCCAGTCTTAATTGCACAATGTAATTTCTTCTTCTTCTTCTTCTTCTTCTTCTTCTTCTTCTTCTTCTTCTTCTTCTTCTTCTTCTTCTTCTTCTTCTCCTTCTTCTCCTTCTTCTCCTTCTTCTCCTTCTTCTTCTTCACAGTTCTTAACTATGAAAAGAGAGTAGCTCAAGCTGTCACTACTCACCCAGAGCTCTACGAAACAAAGCGACTGAATTTCCACCTGCAGTTCTCCTGGCTTCTAGGGCCACGTGAGACCCATTATAACAGTTTGCCTCTAGAGATAGATGTCCAAGGTAGATCTGTCCCTCTGTGGTCCTGGTTTCTTTTGTGGAGTGGAATCCTGGAATCAGTTCTCCTGGCCTGGAGAAGTCAAGATTTCTTATGTTCTGACCCCAAGTTGGGAGGTGGCAAAGGCTCCTGACCTAGGAGGTGGCAGCATCCTCTCCACTCACCCTGCACTGACTCTCACCAGCTGAGGCAAGGAAGGAGCTGGTGGATTTCCAAACCTCCTCCTGACCCTAAGGCTTTGTGCGTCACACATGCCCTGGGGACATCGCCACAGCCTCCTTAATAGCAGCAAAGAAAGAATTGTTTATCAACCTCTGGGCCCAATGTGGCAATTACAGTCACCTGGTGGGCTCTCCAAGGTCTACCTTGTGGTCCTCACTCTCCCTATTCCCCAAGCTCTGCCTACCAAGTGATTTGTTCAGCGTCCTCAGAAACACCTGGTTTCCTGGCTCTTGTCACCCTGCAGCCTGGCACACCTCCCACTTCTCCTGCTTCATTTCAGTCCTACCAGCCCTTCACCAGTCAGACCAAATTCCATGTCTCCCTCACAGCCTGACATATTCATCACACTTGTAAAATCTTTTCCATCTCTGGCCTCCTTCTGTAATGCTCAGGTTCCCACTTGTGTGTGGCATTGATCCAACACTTGATGAAAAGTGTGATGTTTTACTATTTGTCACAGAATATTTAGTGTAACATTTCTTTTTTTACCTTGTTTCTATCCACAATAAACTTAAAAAGCAATATTTTTGCCAATATATTCAAAACTTATTGAGTAATTCCCACTAATCTGCACACTGTGGGAAAGAAAAGATTGATTATCAAATCCATTTAAGGAAACAGCATGCTGTTGTTATGGTTAGGTGCCAAGAAGTTGGTTCCAAGACATAGTACCAAATGTACAACAGAATGAAACACTCTCCAACACCGTGCCATGTCTGTCTGGCACTGTGCTAGTGTTTCTTTGCTTTATATAGTTTTCAATGGCTGATTGCTTTGGGATTGCTTTGGACATGGGCTGTCATGTCCTTCTCCCATGTTTCATGTTCTGAGGATAGACCTCAGGGCCTCAAAGAGCATAGATCTGTACTGTACCAACTGAGCTAAACCTCATCCTAAGGAAAAACATAGATGATACAAATCCACTTAAGGAATCATAATGTAGAGAACATAGCTCTGCCATTATAAACTTTTCAACCTTGAAAAGCTTTCTTGATATGCTTAAGCCTCAGTTTCCCCTGCAGTAAGATGATGCTAATAGGACCTATGTTATACCTCTGTTTGTGGATTAACTATGCAATGTATGCAAGGTGCCTGTTGAATTCTAGACATTCATGAATGGTAGGTGATGTTACTGTAATATCAGCATTTATTCAGTGCCCTCTCTTTGCCTGAAGGAAGTGCATAAAATCTCATCTTTGACTCCAAGGATGTTCACAGTTTAATGAAACACTTCCTCTGAAAGAATTTCAATCAAGGAAGCAAGTTCAATGGCTTCTCTTTTTATTCAAAAAGCTTAAAATCATTATGGGCCACATTTAGAACAGTATTAGGTTTTTGCCGACAGCCACCACACTGTGGTGTCTGATCCTGTCAGATCTCAGAAGCTAAGCGGGGTCGGGCCTGGTTGGTACTTGGATGGGAGACCGCCTGGGAACACCAGATGCTGTGGACCTGGGAGAAGGACCCGGCAACCCACTCCCAAAAACCAATTAGCCATTGAAAACCCTATGAAGAGTAGAGAAGCACTACCAATACTATTTATCCTGTTGTATGTAGAGTTTCTTTGAGTTGGACATGGGCTCAGCAGCACCTAACAACAACAAGAAGGTTTTGGGATCTTATACATGATTTATGCAGTGCACAAAATACCATGTAAAATCATGAAACAGAGTTTTACTTTCTGTGAGAATGTTGTTTGTTTGTTTTTAGACTGATTCATGAAAGAAAAATAGTAGTTAAACCTTATACATTGCTCCCCATACATCAGGTGCTAGTCCAGAACTACTCATTCCTCATGAATGAGTCCTGGCTCAAGAGATGTGAGATGGAAAAGAGAGAAGCAGACTGCGCTGGGATGGCAGAGTGGAAGTTACTGAGGACCTTGCTGATGGAAGCATGACCCTGGGATGCAACAGGACCAGTTCATTCTCCACCTCTGATGACCAAAAGTGGAATAGACATCTTTATGGGTTACAACAGAAATGACTTCATCCTGGGGGGAAGGTACCTGGCTTATCTTAAGATGATATTGGAGTTAGGTGCATCCCTGAGAAGTTGGTCCATTTGTAAATTTCCACACAATATTCGAAAGGTTTCATCTATTTATTGTCTGCTGGGAAACTCTTCAGAAAAAACTGGCTAGGGTTTCTCAGGAGCACTCATGGTGGTAATCAGTCAAGATGCCTACAACCATGCCAAGATGAATCCACATAGCTCCTATTCTAAGAACTCTGCACATTAAGCCACATTAATCCTCACATTAACCTTGGGTTGTAGTTGCCATTACCATTTCTATTTGACAGAAGAAGGCAGTGAAGTAGAGAGGGTTTAAGTAAATTTTGCACAGTTACCTGGCTACTCAAGTCCAACACCACAATATTAGCCCATGTATGGAAGAGCAAAGTAGGTTCCAAGTAACATTTGTGTCCTATTTCTGTAAATTAAAAACATGTGGGGGGCAGGGAGAGAGTCTACAGTCATGCATGAGTGCTGTGCCAGAAAAGCAAATGAAAAATATGGAAATATTCATCTGAAATTGATCATACTCATACAGTTTAGTGTTTTGGCACATGGAAAGGGCATGGGGATCTACTGAGTTTTCTTCATACAACAATAAAGTTTTGTTTACTGAATATACTCTTGTGCCAAAAATGACATGTGGTCAGTGGCAGACCTCAGATATGACCGTGGTCACATAAGAATACACTGGATCTGAAAAATTCCAATTACCTGTTGATACTGTAGTGGTTGTAATGTTGTGTGGCAATGTATAAATGGCATGTTTGTTGTGAGGCTGGTGTAAAGAAGCCTATAAAAAGGCAGTGCATGCAATTCTCTATAGTCCAAAGCACTATAATAAATGACTGTTAAATGCTTTATGACTTAATATGCTTTTTATTATTGCATGGTGTACTCCATATGCTCATAAAAGGTAAAGTAAATACACAGTGGGCTGTGTTCTGCCAACACTGATTTCACATATCTTCTATTACTGCATCTATTGATCGCATCATTTTCTCCTGCTTGGATTTGTCTTGAGTTCTCTGTTCATTATAGCCCCGACAGGAACTTGCTGTTCTCCATGTAACCCAGTGTGTAGTAGGCCAGGCCATTCATGTTTCTGTAAGTGCACTCTGGGACGGTCAACCATGAAGAGTGTCTTGATGACACATTTCACAGACCAATGTACACATTGGGAAGAAGAACAAAGGTCTGGTGACCCCAAGTCTGTCTCCTGACTGCTGACATGGCCTTCAGGTTTAAGCAAAGGAGGAATGAGGGAAGGCAGGATGTCTGCATGGTTAAACAGTGCTGGTCAGAGTGGGGCTGGCTGATCACATCTCACCTCTGGTTCTGCACGGTGGTCGCATGGAGGTGTCACTGTCACCTTTGAGAGGAGCAGTCTAGTTCCCACACGGTGATCCCTCCTGCTCCTTGTCTAGCCTCACCTTCCTACATCATTGTCCTCATATTTGGGGGGGGATGTCTGTCCTCAGACTCACCATTCCTTGGGGTGGTTTCCATGGCTTGTCAAAGAGATGTTTATCAATCGACCCTGGAACCCAAGAACCAATTCTTCCTGGAACCCAAGGTGACAGCAGAAGAATATCACTTAAGAGGGAACGTGAAGAGGTAAATAGAACCTACAGGGAAAAATGGAGTTCCGCAAGTGGCTAGTGTCCTCTTTCACTTTTAGTTGCCATGTGGGCCCAAGAGAAATGTTGATGATTTTTCGTAAGAGCAGTTTCTATGAGCCTGTTATAAGGTCACTGCTCTGTAGAGTTAAAAAGAAAGAGAAAAGAGAAGAATTCTGACTTGATGTACTGATGTCATAAGCTGGCAGCCACCTGAGAGCTGTTGGGCAACATAGTATTGGGTTTTTAATGGAATTTTGGCCATGTATAAAAACTAGTAGAATCCATATGAAAATCTGGATATTGACTATTTTGATAATTCAGAATATGGGGCAAGAGTGGACCTGAATTGATTCAAAATCCTCAGCAGCTGAACAGCTGCTGCCCCCCACCCCCGAGAATGAACCTGCTACGAAGCATGGTTCAAACCATCTTATTTCTCGGATAGCCTCTAAGTATTAGATGAACATCAGTTCATATTTTCTTCTTCTCTGTTACTCTTCTCAAGTTTTACAACCTTCCTTTTTTATATTTTTGCCCTGAGTCTGTTTAGTATATGATTAAGAGATGGTAAAAACTTTTTTGTAAAGATACCTACAGGGATATAAAGCCATCATTTAGGAACATGGAAAGAAGGGACTAGTGTGGAATTTCAAGGATCCATTGTCTCCTCACTTTGCCCTGGGCCACCTGGATTTTACACATCTCCCCACCTCAGGGATGTCCTACTTTTTCTTCTGGTTCGTGTTATTATTATTATTCTTTCTTTCTTCATTTATGCTTCATTTCCTTATGGCTCTTGGTTTTTATGCACATGTTTTCTCCATTCTCTTTTCTCTTTCATGAAAATATCTTCTGCTTAGCATCAAGCACAATGACTTGTTTTCTCAGTGAAGCTGATGAGATTCAGATGCTTCCTCTACTTGTTTTTGTCCTCGTGATTTTGTCTTTTTGTTCCAGTAGGTAAATGACATCATATCAAAGCCTCTGCATGCTTGGGAGTCTCCACTGACCATGATATCATTATTAGCTCCAAATAATCAACACCACTGGGTTAGGCTAGTTGGGTAACAACTGTCAGAGAAATCAGAAACAGGTCCTGAAATGCAAGGGGATAAGGCCAGGGTCAAAATTGGTCAGAAAACCATCTGTGTAGTAATGTCCTTTGCATTTAGGCAGCAGCCATGCAGGTGGTATCACAATGGGAAAAGCTGACTTTGGAAAAGATGATGTCCCATTTAATTAAATGTCCCTCATTTTCAGAAGTGCCTAGAACCCAGCCCTACTCTCCACAAATGGCCAGAATACACATTTCCCCAAATGCATTCTTGTGGAAAATTGTGATATAAATCAGCTTTTACTCCTTTCTGCACAATGACCATATACCCTGACCTAGAACGCATCTTGAGAGGTCTCTACTTCCATATCCCAAAAGGACTAAACACTGAGGCCCACTGTGGGCAGGTTGCTTGTGACCAACAGCCCTCACAGAACAGGATGGCTTTCAGGATGCGACAGCAGTCACAAAACACTATCTGGCTCTCCTTTTCCTCCTACCCTGAGTCTCTGCCTCTCCCCAGCACCCTCCACAGAGCTCCCTTCACGTCCTTGTTCCTCAGGGTATAGATGAGAGGATTGAGCATGGGGGTGATTATGGTATAAAAAAGGGCAACGAACTTCCCCTTACTATCAGAGTAACTGTGGGAAGGCTGCAGGTATGTGTAGATGCCTGAGCCATAGAAGAAAGAAACCACCAGGAGGTGGGACCCACAAGTCCCAAAAGCCTTTCTGCGCCCAGCCACTGACTTAACCTTCAGCACAGCCTGACCAATGTGTGCATAGGAGCCCAAGATTAATGTTATAGGAAAGACTGAGATTAATGTTCTTGCCACAAACATCTTGGCCTCTGTTCTGGCTGTGTCCTGACAAGCCAACCTCAGGAATACGGGCAACTCACAGAGGAAGTGATTCAGGACATGCCCACAGAGAGGCAGGGCCATCATGAGGCCTGTCTGGATCAGAGAATTCACCAGCCCGGCTCCCCAGGAGCTGACAGCCAATACCCTGCAGAAAAGGGGGTGCATGATGGTGTAGTAGTGGAGAGGCTGACACACCGCAGCATAGCGGTCAAAGGCCATCACACCCAAGAGCACACACTCCGTGGAGGCCAAGGCTAGGAACACTGAGAGCTGAGTCACACACCCTCCATAGCTGATGGTCCTGTTGAGTCCACGAAGGTTGACCAGAAGCTGGGGCACAGTGTTGGTGATGTAGCAGAGGTCCAGGAAGGAGAGGTGAGACAGGAAGAAGTACATGGGTGTGTGTAATCGAAGGTCCAGCTGGGAGAGGACAATGATAGTAGTGTTACCCAAGAGAGTTAGTGAATAGAAAATCAAAATAAAGACAAAAAGGAAGGTTTCCAACTCTGGCCAGTCTGAGAAGCCCAGCAACAGGAAGACCTGTCCTAAAGTGGTGTTGAATCCTCCCATCGCCTTTCAATTTCAGAAAAAGCGAATACAGTACAGTGCTTCCTAAGAAGAATGTGGACTAAAACATTATCACCAGTTCTCCCTCAATACTTAAAAATCATGTATTTCACTTTCTGTTTTGCTGTGGAATTCCATCTGTCTACCTGGACAGGTGACTACTGGATTAGTATGATGTGACCTTTATTCAATTTCTAATCCGTTGCTTGGGAGAAGAACCCAGCAACCCACTCCCAAAAATCAATCAGCCATTGAAAACCCTATGAATAGCAGAGAAGCACTGACAAGTGTTTCGCGTGTTGTACATAGGGTCACTATGCATCAGACACCAACTCGATGGCACCTAACAACAACAATCCTGTTGTTTATTGTTCCAAGATTTTACAGTGACCACTCCAACCTTTGGTTCAGATGCTTCCTTATCACAAAGTAGAGGTGATGCATTGCCTGCATTACAACACTGAGAGAAGGATCCCCAGACAGTAAAGTGGAAACTACTCTTACAAATCTAAAGCAGACCAGGTGTGAGGCTCAGTGTTGAAGAACTTGTTTAGCCTGTGCAAGCCTCTGGATTCAATTGCCAGTATCTCAATAAATTAAAAGTCAATCAGCATATATGTGTATTCCAATTTGGGAAATTGTAGCATTAGAATTTCTGTTGATCCTTTTAGGCTCCTGTTCTTTGGCCTAGAAGGTGGAGAGTTTCAGTAGTGTAAGACTCAGGAGTAACCAGACTGAGATCAATGTAGCCCCTGGTGTGCTCATCTCCTTCCTTTCGATTCAGTGAACATGGTGCACCAGTACTGGAAGTCCTGTTCATGCCCAAGTGCCAAGCCACATTGTTCTGAGAAGAGCGTAGATCCATCCCTTTAGGGGAAAAAAAAAAAAACCTGTGACTAATATTTCTCATCAAGCCTCATCATGCCCGAATAGCCTTTACCTTTTTACCCACTGATAAATCCATTCCCAAGCTTTCCAGAAAGAGTCATTCTCTCCTCTTTCTAGTCACAACTTCTTCGGACAGTTTTTCTCTCGAATATGTTGCACTCACTGAAAGGCTTTCATATGGGTTTATATCTCTCTGAACCATGAGTTCCTGGGAGATAGAATACATAAGGAGTTTAAAAATATTAGTATCTTCCCTTAGGGCATGTGAGAGGGGCTAAATTAATGGTATTTTCATTCAGGTTGTATAGTAGATGTTAAATAACTTGTTGAGTTAAACATTTGACCCTCCCTTTAAATGTGATGAAAACTTATGTCCTTTAGGACCCTTGAGAATTACCAATGGACACTTGAGGTAACCAAGGCCTAAGGGATATGCATAAAATGTTGCTTTCCTCTAAAGATTGATATTTATTGTGGGAAAAATCTAAAAATCATGTATAAAATCTCATTAGAAATCAAGGAAAGAAGCCAGTAACCAACAGAAGTTTCACCTATGTTCAAAATGAGCAAGTTTGCCAAATTAACACGTTTGTGTCTTCACTAAATCTGCTGTACTAGACAGTCACCATCAATGCCTCAATGTTGAATCAGTGATTCCAGGCAGGTATTTGGGTGCCATGCTTGCAGCCCTTGTGGAAAAGGTGGAGAAAATGTGCCTTATAAAGACAAAGTGTCAATACATTGTAGCCTAACCAACATACCTAAGATGATTTTCAATGACCACCTTCATAGCATTCATCAGCTTATGAACCCATGATCTGATCCCCATGTACTGGCTGTGTCACTTCCCATGTTCCCTGTTCTGAAGACACACTTCCTTGAGTCTCTGATCACTTAACAAAATAAAAACGACCTGTTTCACAACATTTTTATGGGAATTAAATGCTATGATACATTCTGACTGCAAAGAATATGGTACATATACTAAAACACATCTTTGTCCACACCTATAATCATGAAGTGCCATTTAAGTGTGTCTCCTTTATTTATTCAGCACTATACCCTGATTACCCATTGCTTGTGGAATGAAAGGTTCTCAACTATATTGTTGAGTGAACTAGCGAATGCATTCCACACCCTGGCACCATGTCAGGTATACATAAATGTCCCAGAAATGTGTGTCGTCTTGCAACTGGAAAGAATTAACACTTCCCTGTTTCTCTTTTAGTAGACAGTGGATTTTAACCATCTCTGCTCTACACTTCGATTGTGGATGTATATAGTAACAGATATGCATAATATAGTTGCAGTTAACAAAGTCCTAGAACAATGATCATATGACAATGTTGGGATCCTAATCAAAAGGATTTCAACCTAAGAAAGTAGGAGCCATCACCACACAAGTGGCTACTATCAGAGGGAATGTCACTTGGCACAAAAATGATTGAACTTGGCTTCAAAGCCACAGCTGCACAATATAGAATGGAAGGGCCCAAGTTGCCAAAGTGACAGTTACTTATTTAAAAAGTAAAATGCAACAATGACCTGGAAGTGTAATCACAGCAAATGCAATGCAAGTCTGTAGTCCCACAGGACTGATGAATTTTAACAAAAGCAAGCTGAGACCTGATAAAAAGAGTGATACAAATGTGTGACTTGTTAATTTTAAAAAGAAACCCACAGGCCATTTTTTCCACAGTCTTGTACTCCCTGACATGTGACTCCTCTATACAGAATCTCTAACCAAGACCCTGTTTAATAAAACCCCTGCCTCATTTCTTCCATAGTCCTCTAAAATAGTCTTTTACATCTCTTTTTGTTTGGTTGGTTGGTTTTGTTGGTTTGAGATAGGATGTCGCTATGTAGCCCAAGCTGCCTTCAGATCATGATCCTCCCACCTCAGCCTCCTGAGTGCTGGGATTACAGAAGTGTCCACCACACCTGGTATCTTTTGCATCTTTATTTTCCCTATCTCTCCGCTACTCTCTCCTTTATGGAGATTTTATCTTTAACTCTTTGATCCATCATCTCCGCTATTGTCTTGACAATATCCTTAATTTGTTATTACTCTGCTTCAGCATTCAATTCTGGAAAAATGCAATTCTCTATACTCACCATAACTAAAATCAAATCAATATATTGCCTTTCTTACTCAGATTTACAGATTTAGTGCCTAAAATGACCAGCACAGAAAAGTGGTCAGTATGTGCCTGAATCTACAGGCACTCGCATGCACCAGCTTTTAAAAAGGTCCTTAGTAATTCATGAAGCTCCAGTGTTATTTGAAGGTGGGATATGTAGGTCACCCTGCTTCCTTGGGATCTGGTTATTTTGGCAGAGTCTGCTGTGTCCAATACTATGTAGGCTTTACGTCAACGCCTTTTCTCTCTCTCTGCATCATCGTATAGCCTTTTTCTCCCTAACCAAGACTTTCACACTTGCATGCTTTCTTTTAAGTCCCATATTTGGGGGATGTATCCTATTTTCAAATTCCCAGAGCCTTTCGGGAAATAGGCTCCCACTAAAGAGCAAGGAGCAGCTATAAGAAAGGGTAATGATGAGGAAAGAAAGCCAAATATCACATTTCCTCTTATAGGCAGAATCTAGACACACAGTCCATGCAAGCATCAGGAGACTGTTTCAGGAGATGATGTGGTCAGTAGGAGGCAGGGACAAGAGAGGGTAATGGGAGGTGACATGAGCAATGTACAATAATACTCACGTGTGGAAATGTCACAATGAAACTCATTAGTTTGTACAGTAACTAAAACAATTTCTTATAAGAAAACAGGAGAAAAAGAAAGCAAAGAGACCAGCATAATAAAGTCTATCCGTGTTTAATGATCTGTCACCTGGAAAAGATGTCCAACTTGCTCTGCTCTACTCAAAATAACAAAGCATATAACAACTTATAAAATTCACAAAAGGACAGATAATAACTCGGGAAAGAATAAACCTGCTAAAGAGAAATGAAACAGCCTAAAACTAGACTGACTCCTTGTAAGGAGGTAATTCTCCTATAAACTCAAAGCTTCCCGGGCATTCAAAGACTGAAGGTTGATCTTTGAAGACTTTGTTAAAGTGTTATTGCATTAACAGAATGATTGGGTGATATGGTTTGGGCCATTCTCACTACCCTCCATCTTCTTTATTTTTTGAATCTAAAATTATCTTTAAAATTTTTTACTTGCACTCCCACACTCCCTGGCACACACAAAGCTTTCTAAATCATTTAGTACCACCTCCGCCATGGTAGCCCACTGGTTTACCGATATTTTCAGACTACCCTGGAGGCACATTCTAGACTTAAAATTTAATATTTGTAGCAAAGAATGTTCCAGAAATTCTGTCTCAATCACCCAGTCTTTTAAAAGATAAATCTAATTATTCATTCCTCTAAGTTTATGCAGTAAGAGTGAAATACATGCAAATGAGAATACTTTTGATCAGCTGTGTGTAGACAAATGATCAGGTGTGTCATAGACAACAAAAGACTGTTACAATAAAACATGTTTTTGCATAAATTTAACATTTCTCAGTCATCAAACAAGGTAACCAATGGGAGTAGAATCTGTCCTAATTGCCCAATGGAATATTTCCTTTTTTTTTGTCTTACCGTTCATAACTGTGAAAACGGAGTAGCTCACCCTGCCACTACTCACCCAGAGCTCTAGGAAACAAAGCGACTGCATTTCCACTTACAGTTCTTTTGGCTTCTAGGGCCACGTGAGACCCATTATAACAGTTTGCCTCTAGAGATAGACGTCCAAGGTAGATCTGTCCCTCTGTGGTCCTGGTTTCTTTTGTGGAGTGGAATCCTGGAATCAGTTATCCTGGCCTGGAGAAGTCAAGATTTCTTATGTTCTGACCCCAAGTTGGGAGGTGGCAAAGGCTCCTGACCTAGGAGGTGGCAGCATCCTCTCCACTCACCCTGCACTGCCTCTCACCAGCTGAAGCCAGGAAGGACCCGGTGGATTTCCAAATCTCCTCCTGACCCTAAGGCTTTTTGCATCACACATGCCCTGGGGACATTGCCACAGCTTCCTTAATAGCAGCAAAGAAAGAATTGTTTATCAACCTCTGGGCGCAATGTGGCAATTACAGTCACATGGCAGGCTCTCCAAGGTCTGCCTTGTGGTCCTCACTCTCCCTATTCCCCAAGCTGTGCCAACCAAGTGATCTCTTCAGTATCCTCAGAACACACCTGCTCTCTTAGCTCATGCCACTCTGTAGCCCATCACACCTCCCACTTCTCCTGCTTGACCCCAGTCCTACCAGCCCTTCACAAGTCAGACCAAGTTCTGTGTCTCCCTCGCAACCTGACATGTTCACTATACATTTGAAATCTTTTCCTTCTCTGGCCTCCTCATATTATACCTAGGTTTCCATTTGTGTGTGTCATTGATCCAATTAAATATTTATTTCCCTGATGAAATGGTTGAGGTTTTACTTTTTGTCATAGAATATTTAGCATATCATTTCTTATTTTATC
>VMDO01024206.1:0-13616 GCA_007922755.1 Pedetes capensis
GTTCTAAGCACAATCTCATTAGTTTTTTGAGATACAGCACTTTTAAAAGTGTATGATGTTGACTGAGAATTTTGGTCCAAGTATACAAATTCTCACTTCCAGGAGATTCAGACATTTCCTCCCTTTCACCCTGTAGTTATATATTTGTGATCTACCAAGTGTAGTAAGCCTTTATTGTATTTTTTATGAAGCCAATAAAAAAAGATATGACTAAATCAACATCTCACATATAAGTCACCCTTGCAAGATTTAGAAATTTTACCAAATACTAAACAGCTCTGAAACACCTCCCCCATATATAAGTAATATGTAGTTGTGTATATATAGACAGAGACCTAAATTGTTCAAATGAACCTCATAAACATACCAATCTTATGTTAATACACATATTTTCTGATATTTTTTCTCCAATTGATAATTTGTTTTCTAACAGAAAGCAATGAATAAAATACTGTGGTTACAAAGACCTCAGAAAATAAGATGACTCTCTTATACATTAAGAGGACTTAGAGATAAAGAAGAAGCTCTCATATTTTTTGCATAGGCTAGATATTGTCTTTAATATGTAACATTTATATGTTGTATTGCTTGAGAATAATCACACTTGCTATAGAAGACAGAAAACGGATGAGACTGATAAAATTCCTGAGTTAGAACAGATAAGTAGTTAAGGCAGATAAGTAGTTATTGAACAGAGCACCTATGTGAAGAAGAGACCCTTAATATGCATGCAACAATAAATGGAAGGGGCATCTTACATCAGGCATTAAAGAAACATGAGGCACCTGAGGTTATGAATATTCATGATATAATAAATATAAATCAGGCACATGAAACAAAAAAATAATCAAGAAGTCTTAAGTTTCCTACTGGGTGGTATCCCTTTGAGTGCCAAGAAGGACATGAAATCAAGAGGTGCTAAGGTAGCTGTTTGGAGAACTCCAGCTGTGGCCAAGCCGACATGCCTTTGCATCTTCTGCATTAAGCAAGTGTGAGACATTGACTGAGCATCTATCATACTATCTTACAGGATATGTGAGCACTGGGTATCACAGGAAGTCATTCATGTGATCCTTTTGCTCAGTTTGTACTTTGTGTGCTCACTTACTCCATGTCTTTCACCTGGATTCTCTCAACATATATTTCAAATAGATTCATTGACTCACAAACATGAGTATTTTATTTCTTTTGGTTGTGTTTTTTGTCCCTTGATTCTAGGGTAGCTTGCTTGATGGTATTCTTGGACACTGCCATTTTATGGAAGCAATTTTGTACATGACAGAATTTATTTGTGTTCTAGCTCAAGTTTTACTATCACAAAAAGAAAAAGACTTAATGCATTAAGGAAATACCAAAGGTGGAACTTCACTGCAACATCTTTTCATACTTTAAAATCAAAAGGGAGTTTTCCACACAACATATTTTTCTACTGAAATGTACATGTTAAGACAAAGAAAATTTAAGCTGTATGAGATATATATTGTTCCTGAGTGTTTCTGGGGCACCTAGCTAGAAATAAGATCCCAAAGTGACCACCTTATAAAGATGCCTATTCAAATATAAATAACTCTAAGAGACAGTTGTACATTTTGAGATGGTAAGTTGAAGACTAAGAGAGATTGTGCTGATGATTTATTACATGGAACCACAACCTTCCATATAAGAAGGGTCTGTCAGGAGGATTTAAACTTATAATTACAGAATTCACCTTTGACTTTTATTAGGACTTTCTGAGAAGACTAATTGATATCCACTTAGGGAAATTTTATTCAGTGGGTGTCTCTACCTTTATGACACCTCTACATTAAAGGTAACAGAAGTTGCACACTGATTGTACTGAACATGAGCTGCTGTTGTCTGCAAGCTGAGGTGGTGAACTCGAATATTAACCTTTCAAGGAACATATGAATATAAAATTCAGGCTCCATCTCTTCTAAAATGGTAAACAGACTTAACATAATCATCCAGGCTAACCTGACAGCAAGTCAGTATAAAATTATTTTTTAATTTTATAAGTTAGTGTGTGTGTGTGTGTGTGTGTGTGTGTGTGTGTGTGTTTTGGTACTAGGATGCTAAACCCAGGCCCTTCCACATCTTTTGTAAGCTCTCTACCACAGTGGTGCACCCTCAGATCCTTTTTTATTTTCTATCCTGAGATAAGCTCTCACTAAGTTACTCAAGCTAACTCTAACCCTGATCTTGTGATCCTCCTGCCTCTGGCTCTGGAGTTATTGGGATTACAGGCATGCACCATTTTTTAAATAAAAGAAAACTGTGTGTGACATTGAACTTTGCCTTCAACCTTTATTGTAATATTTTTGTCATTAAAATAAATAGTACTTTGATAGGGAATTGATAATCTTTCAACATACATAATTTTTTGGCTATGTAGTTTGAATTTGTAATTTTTATCTATAAATTTCTATCATTTGTTTTTCAGAGCATTTAAAATATATTGCTTTTATTGATTACTGAAAATATTTTAATACGATAATGTCTAACATATATATTGAATTATTTTTCATATTTTTAATTTACCTTTGAGTTTCTTTAATTTTTATCTTTTTTTTTTCCCTAGAGATTGAAAATTGAACTCAGGGCCTCATGCATGCTAGGTAAGTACTCTACCACTGAGCTACCTCTCCTACCCCAATTTATGTACTCTTTAATCATGTACTTCCTTTCCTGCATGTTGGTATATAAACAGCGTAATTTTAAAATCAAGGTACATCTGAAACATTCTATAACACTCTTTGCAAATTTATAGTAATTGATTGCTTACATAAAAGATATTTGTATATCAATGTTTTCTATGTCTCCTATGATCTAGCCTAGCCAACTTCACTAGTCTTATTCCAGATTATTGTTTGGATTTCAACAGACATTTAAAGAAATGTTGTATATATACTTTAGTTTGCCTAAAATGTAACCATAATCTGAACATGGCTGCACAATGTAGACTCTTCTTTCAAGATACTTAATAACATCCCTTACCTAATTATCTCTTGATGACAATCCAATTCATAATTAATTGATCAATAACACTTAATTTCTGTTTAGTGATTGCCTCGATTAAAGGAGATGTCTTTACATTATGTTCAGTTATATCCAACTTTAAGTCTTTAATGGTTTATATATTTACTATTTATATAAAACCAGTGCTGGACATTTATTTTATAATTGGTTTATATAGTATAAGATAAAGAGCTACATCTTAGTATATTTTGGTTCCCTGTAGCTAAAAGGTCTGCAATTTAGCTCAGTTGGTAGAGTGTTTGCTCTGCGTACACTGAGGTGCTACATTTGATCCCAAGCACTGCAAAAATGGAAGAAGAAACTGGCAGTCCGCTCCAGAAATAATCTTGAGACAATCAGCCATTGGAAACACTATGAACAACAGTAGAGCACTGATACAGGGCCAGGTATGGCACTGTGTCAGGAAGTGTTTCCTTCTTGTGTACATAAGGTCAGTATGAGTTGTACCCCATATGATAGCACCTAACAGCAGAGCTCAAAAAGGAGTACTTTATGCTAAGAATAACCATTACTTTAAAAAAGAAATAGAATAAACTAATAATAACAATAAAAAGCCTGCAGACATACCACCCTAGCATCTGAACCTGTCTGATATCTGAATCTAAGCAGGCTCAGCTTGGTTAATCCTTGGACAGGAGACCACCTGGGAATACTGGGTGCTTCAGTCTAGGGAGAAGGACCTGGCAGCCCATTCCCCAAACAATCAGCCATTGAAAACTCCACATAGGGTCGCTATGAATTGGAATTGATTCCACAGCAACTAAAAACAACAGCAATCCAGAAAATGCTTATCAGAGAATTCAATTTACTTAACAAAATTACTGAGAAATAATTTGTCTTTCTTTTCTTTCTTTCTTTTCTTTTCTTTTTCCTTTTTCCAGTACTTGGGTGCTGAACCCAGGACCTCCACATACTTTGTAAATACTATACTACTAGGCAGCACCCCTAGCCCATTATTTATTTATTTATTTTATTGTGAGACAGGGTCTTGCTAAGTTATTCAGGCTGGCTATGGCCGTGAACCTTCAGTCCACCAGGCTCTGACTCCCAGCTTGCTGGGATGACAGGCATGAGCCACCTCACCTGGCCAAGAATTAGTCTTTCAGTGAATTAGTACTGCAAAATATCAAATACACATTATCTAGTAAAAATAACAAACACTTTTTATAGATATTTTCTCTGCATCATCAAAATAACTATCAAAAATAAATACTATATTCGTTGTTTTTCTGCTGAGAAAATTTAGGCTAAGGAAAATTTGAATGAGTTGATTTGCATGGACAGATGTCCAACTTCAATACTCTTTTCTTTTTACAAGCCTTCCTTCCTTTATTTAAATTCACTAAGAGTTTTTTATTTACATCAAATAATGTAGGCAATTCATCTGAACATGTACAGTCACTCATTTAAATACACCTTTAGGGTCTTCCCTGAAAAAGAAGATGTGATATGCTGACACATGTTTACCATAAATATAAATGAAATATATTGAGAAGTATACTTTTAAGAAATGCTCTGAAAGACAATTGGCCAAACTTTCAGTGAATTCAGTGTAAGCACTCAATCGGATGTACCTTGAGAGGCTTCCCCTAAGACATCATGCTAGCAATGAGCTGAAATAACAAAAGTGAACTGGAGCCATGTAAAGGACTTAGGAATTCAGGACCATCCACAAAGACAATTTAGAAGCATCACAGAAAAAATATCATGGTAATGAACTCTCTGACTGAGAATGGCCCTTATTTTCTTCTCTGATGGAGTTTCAGTTCACTCTGCCCTGAATAGACACAGAAAATGTAACTGTCACTTGGATTTTAAATCAATCTCATTGATATTTCAATGATTAGAAGATGATAAGTGAACCTTTCCTATAGCAATATCCCTGAAACGACCTGCTTCGGATAGCTCTGAATATTGCACTTTCCCAACTGGAAATCCATTAAATTGCAACTGAAGAAAGTGCATGCTGAGAAAAGTGATATGGAAGTGAACAAGATAATAAGGGAAATCAGAAAGATCCCGAGGCCTATTGGACTATCATTTGTAATTGCCAAATTTGTTGTAGTTGTTGTTTGCATTAGAATTCATCTGATACACTAGAAAGAATGTCATTCTTATGGTGCATATTGTAGATTTTTCAATTAATACATTATTAGCGACAGTGTAGAACTTTAGGATTCACTTTGTCATTACTTCTCAATTTCATATCATTTAGTCAAGCAGTTCTCAAAACTGACAAATCAATAGAAATCCCTGTAAAGACACATGATCAAATGCAGACTATGAAAACTTGCATCCTAAATCTTGACACAAGATAAACTAGAGTTTAAGCATCAACACTTCGTATATTTACCTGCATGTTATATATATACCCACTATGTCTGTCAACTTGTCATGCTGTGAGGTCTTGCATATTGCTGTGATATTGAAAACCATGCCACCAGTATTTCAGGTACTAGCAGCATTGTAGGGAATATGATGAGATAGCCTCAGGGGCTAGAGAGGAAGTATACTTGGGACAGTGTCCTATCTAGCCCACCTGGAGGACTGACATCTATCCTCCAGGGCAAGATGGCTCCCAGTGACTTTTGTCCCACATCCAGATCTTCTTGGTGTCAATTGAACCAAGATGGCCCATTGTCCTCTCAGACTCCCTGCCACCTGATTGGTTATTTGTGACCTTAACCCTGCCCCCTGATTGGCCACTAGAGAACATCCCCTGATTGACCAGGAAGTGACATCCAGTTTCACCATATATTTGAATGTCACTCCTAATTGTTGGCTCCCAGCCCCTCATTGGGACACCTGATTGGTTGGTGGCCATCTTGGGGTGAACACCTAGAGACTATATAATTGGAGCTTGCTTGCTGTTCTGTAGGATGCCGCCACTCCACCACAGACAGGCCACACCATCGCCGGATCAAGAGAGAAGACTGCCTACCATCACAGAGGCCACTCCATTGCTGGACTGGTACAGAGATTGTCAGAGACCACCATTGCAGATAAGCACCCCGTAGAGCTGTGTAGCACTTAAGAGCTGTGTAACACTTTGAGCTGCAGCACTTTGAAGTGCTATACAATAAAGAGAGCTGTGCTTCTAAAGGCATCCTGAAGCCGTCCTTGACTCAGTCCTCCAAGCCTCACCAGTCCCCCATGGTGTCGAGGTTTGGGCATCCTGACACAGCACCACTAATGGTGGACAGGTTTCAACTGAGGATCTAGCCTAAGGCTGACTAGGGAGAAGGTCTCCTAGCCTATTCCTGAAACAATCATCCATGTTAAACTCTATGAATAGCAGAGAAGCACTGTCAGACATAGTGCCAGAAAATGAGCCCCCCAGGCTGGAGGCATTCAAGAGAAGACTGGGGAAGATTTGCCTTCTCAAAATAGACTTGACCTTAATGACTGGAATGGAGTAAAGTCCCTGGGACCTCCTTTTGTTGATGTGGCACAACTCTGAATGAGAAGAAATATCGTGGCTGCAACAATGAGCTCCAATATAAAAAGACCATGTACATGACACAGTATATGGTAGTGTTTTTTTTTTTTTTCTGCTTGTACATATGGTTGCTATGAGTTGGTTCTGACTTAATGGCACTTAACAACAACAACTGGGCCTTATTGCTTGCCCATTATGGATAATTGAAACTGGAGAAGAAAAGTCTGTTAAAAGATTACATATATAGTATATGTATATAAATATACCTATATATGTATAATATATACATATGTGTATATGTATTTTATGGGCTAGGGTTTAACTTATTTGGTAGAGTGCTTGCTCTGCATACTTTGAGCCACTTGGTGTGATCCCCAGCACTACAAAAACAGGAGAAGGCCTTGGCAGCCCATTCCTAAAACAATCCAAAAATAATCAGCCATCAAAACCGTATGAACAGAAGAGAAGCATTGACATGGTGCCAGGCATGGCATGGTGTTGGATATTGTTTTGTTCTGTTGTACACAGGATAGTTCTGAGTCAGACTCCACTGGATGGCGTCTAACAAAACCAGCAACTATGTTATATCTGTATCTATATATTTCAGTTTTCAACTTCCTTTAACAGACAGTTTCAGAATGTATACCTTAAAAAAGATACTAGAAACATGTGTCAGTTAGCTCACAGACTGGCAATGAAGACAAAACCAGATATTATTCTTTATGAAAACACATGATGAGTCTTAAAATAAAGATCTGAGTCAAATACTGTGACATCACACAGGAAGTAAGTTGTTTATGTTTTAGATTAATATAGCATGAATAGTTCTCTTGTATCATAGATTTTTTTTCTTTGTTCAACCAGCCTCTACATGTAGTGGGAAAGTTAATTTCTTAAGACTTACAATCCCTGCATTATGCTTCATTTAAAAGATTTTTACAAATGGTTTTTCTATATATACTGAGTATCTCAGCTTTCAGTTTGTTTCTAAAGATTTTGCTCTTATATCAACTATGATAGCTTTGGTTTCAGTAAACAAAACAAAACAAAAACTACAAAAGAAGATGTTAAAAAGTATGAGGTTCCTAGGATTAGCTAATTCCCCAAGTACACAATGGTAGGCACAATATCCAAATAAAAAAGATGCAGGAGAAAACAAAAAGAAATTAGAGGCTACATATTTCTCCTCACATTGAACATTGTTTCTCTCTCTGGTCTCTGTATTTCTGCCTCTGTCTCTATCTGTCTCTCTATATATCTAATTTTAAATAGATTTTTTGTATATGAAGAAGTACAATCTTTCCAAGGTCCTCTTAAAAGGCTTTCCCTGGTTTCATTTGGCTCAGTGGATCACCTACACACCATAACTGGAAATTGGGCTCTGCATGGTCAGATTCATTGAAAGCCAGGTCTCTACGGTTGGGGAGACAGGGAAGAATATATATAGTGCTTGCTTACCACATTCTGAGGCCCTGAGTTCAATATCAAGCACAAAAAAGACTAGATAGATAGATAGATAGATAGATAGATAGATAGATAGATAGATAGATAGATTTTTGTGCTTGATATTGAACTCAGGGCCTCAGAATGTGGTAAGCAAGCACTCTACTCTTGAGCTAAATTCCTAGCCTGTACTGCCACTTAATTAATCTAGATAAGGTTGCTTTTAAGAAAGATGAGACAAACTGCAATTGGATAAGCAAGTAAGAATTTGGGTCTGTAAGCTTAGAACCAAAATGTTTAGTGTATGATGGATTATTGTAATCCAAAGAGAAAGTGATTCAGTAACATGAAATACTAGATTTAAAAAATAAAGACTTCATTTTAAAAGGTGTAATTTTGCATCTGATGCTAGAGCTTCATTTGCAATTCCAGGTAGATAAAACTTCTTTCTCTAAGAATATGTCAAGAGCTACTAAGGAGAGACAGCTTCAAAACTTGGACGCAATGTAAGTGGGTAAGAACTGTACAGATTACTAACATTTATAACCATGGAAGCTGTAAAGAGGTCAACCATCAAAACATAGGAAATACTGGATGTCTCACATGCCAACACCCATATAAACTATGGCAGAAATTTTAGTCATAGGGCAGTTCCAAAATGACTCATTCTTGTTTTAAAGTTTGCATATACATGAAGATAAATCCAGAGGATGAAATTTTTTGGTTGATTTGTTATTTGAATCCTTTTCACATAAAGTCTGCCCAAATTTCATTAGTTCACCATTTTGGGCTAACATTTCAGAATCTTTTGATTATTCTATATGAATATGAACCTGTGTATTGAAATTCATAGGACTTCTCAGAACGCATCAGGCAGGAGCATCACCTATTAAATCTTGAGCATTATGACAGTGAGGGCAAAGGAAGATTGCTTGAGTCTCTCAGAAAGGAGAGAAGACAGAGGGAGTGGGTGGCCAAATAGTGATTTATTATTAGTAATGAACTTGGCCAAGAGGCCAGCAGGACCGAGAATTAATCTTACCCGTGAGATCATAGTGACAGTTCTCTCAGAGCTTGTTTTAAGCAAAGCCAAATATTTCATGAACAACTCTGGATAGGTATAGTTGATAAGTTGCTACAGAAAAGTAGGTCAGTAGATCAATTGCTGGCTTACAAAGAGTATGACCATAAAATAGAATAAGAAATGTGGCTTGAAAAGGAGCGACTGTTTCTATATATTGTGAATAACTAGCAAAGACAGATTTCAATGCATATGTGATAATTATCATTAAAAATACATCTGTATAATATATTATGCAATATAAAGTCAGTGTTTATGAGTGTTTCCAGAACATCTGGCCTGTGCCTGGCATTGTGGAGGAGGGTCAGGATCTTCTTTGTCCCACTTCCAAGTGTATTAGAGTATGTTCAGCTTCAAGTTCAAAATCAACATGAAAAAGACAAACTGAGGAGTTTGCCCTTACATATACAAACACTGATACATGTTGGCACTTTGGGGGACATTAGTTCTCTGTTAGCAGTTCGTTGGTGACTTAAAATTCCTTTCTGTTGGTTTTGGCATGAAGAGAGCCAACAAAAGCTAAAACAATAGCCTGAACTGGGTAATGCATTAGCCTTGATTGTGTTACTATATTTGTTTTACCCTTGGAGGCGCCAAAACTGTTGCAGAGATGAACTCGTGAGCACTTTGTTAAGCTGTCTACACAATGCCCAAACAGTTGTTGAAAAGCTAAGAAAAATTTATATCTGCCTGGTTTCTGCCTCAGGACAAACTAATATTTAGTTAATCTTTCCTATCAGATTACTCCCAGAGAAGAATCAAATCAATTACAGACAGCTATGAGTATAATATACAACTATTTCCTGAGTTGATTTAAAACAGAAATTATAACTGATTTACGATTGTATAGATATCAATTTAATTTTGTATATTGTTCAAGCTTCTCCTAGAAAATATAAGAATTTATAAAACTTTGTCTTTATTAGCTTGAAAAGCCCTCAACTAACTTTTATTTTGGAAATCATTAGTCTGATGCACACTTACCATATACAAAATTTTTATGAGAATAATTAAATATCTTAAGCTTTTAAAAGTTATTGAAAAAATATGGAACATACAAAATTTAAAATGGAAGAGTAGTTGAATATATTTTTTGGCTTTCAAGAAAATTATTTTGACTCATAGTTTCTTTGGCATACAAGTCATAAAAACTGATGATGCGCTAGATCTTTTTATTGTGGGTGGATTTTAAAATAAAAGGAGATAATAGAAAACTGCAGGTCCTATGCATTCATTTTAACACATTTGGAGGGGATGTTTTTAATTAATCAAAAATTGAGTCTTTAGTTACTTTAAGCACTACAAATCCCCACTGATTTCTATGAAGTATGAAGTTATCCAGATAATATATGTTTAAAAAAACATAATGTTTCATCAAAGTGATGATTTAATAGGTATGCAAATTAAGAAAATACATAATGTTTAAATGAGTAAGAGCATGATTTTCTACCTTACAAAAGACATAAAGTTCAACCTTACCTTTTTCTTTTTTGAGAAGTTATCATAACTGACTAAAAAGTTTTAAGAAACATTTTTGGCACTGGCATAAGCCTATATTTCACAAATCCATCGCACATAACGAGCTAAGGGATTTTTCTCAAATTTGTGATTAACAGTCACCTTTTCATGAACCTTATGCTTAGAAGAATATCAAAAAAAGAAATATTTCAGGAAATGACAAGAAGATAACAATAGGAACTTGAAGTCCCTGTATGAAAGGACATTAACTGTGTCAGCAATGTGATCCTCAGTGAACATTATTCCCCAGGGGATGTTCATGCTACCTAATGGACTACAAGAAGGCTTTCAAAGATCTGAACCTACTTATCAGCTTGGAGAAGCTCTTGCTGGGAATTACTGCTTAATAGACATAGCTTTAACCTTTGCCAGTAACTTGATTTTTCCAACATAGCTTTCTAATAGTGTATTCACAAATATGAATTTGGTTCCTACAGTGGAGAGTTCTGAACAGCGACTGTTGAATAGTTTCCTCAAGTATCACTGTGTCTGGATTCTACCACTTAGAAAACATCTTCTTTAGATTGTGCCCTGACACTTTTAGGCAAATGTGGAAAAGTGATAAATATCAACTCACATAATATTTTGCATGAATCTGTTAAGAACCTTTTTCTTCATTATATAAGAGGTCCAGAACACTCTGGTGCCACTGAGGAAGGAGAAGAGCAAGCAAACAAAAAGAGGGTCCAAGTGCAAGGAAAATGGGGAGAAATATTTCTTCAGGTGTGTCCTTTCTATATTTCACAGGTTTGCAAACAGCTAATTCATAATGGAAAGACAAAGTAGTGCACACCTGAATCATGACCCTTTATGAGAGGCATTGCACAGCTGTATAGTAATTGGGGTAATGTTGCTGACTTTACGAAACAAGGTGACATAACAAAAATAGCCAGTAATTGGCTCTCATTGGGTCTGAATTTTTTTGGAATGTAATCTGGCTATTCTTATAAGAATTAAAAATATATGCTACCACTAGACTGGATGGCACATTCTTATAATCCCATCTATTTAGAAGGCAGGGGCGAGTTCGAGGATAGAGGCAACCTGCATAAGAAAATATGCACGTGTGTGTGTGTGTGTGTGTGTGTGTGTTGTGTTGTTGTTGTTATTGTTGTTAGGTGCCCAGCAGTTGGTGTCTAGTGTCGTGGTATTTTCAGTGGCTAATTGTTTTGAGGATTGTTTCTAGAGTGGATTGTCCCATCCTTCTCCCATTTTTGTGGTGCTGGAGATTGAACCCAGAGCCTCTGGAAGCACAAAGCTGCACCCTACCAACTGAGCTAAACCTCAGCCATATAGTGTGAATATATATGTCCTTAGGTGCCACTGAGTTGGTGTCCGACTCATAGCAACCCTACATACAACAGGCGAAACAGTGTTGATAGTGCTTCGCTGCTATTCATACGGTTTTCAACAGCTGATTGCTTTTTGGGAGTAGTATGCCAGGTCTTTCTCCCAAACCCATAGCATGTGGTGTTGCCAGGCAGATTCCCATCCAAGGATTAACCAGGCCCAACCCTGCTTAGCTTCCAAGATCTGACAGGATCTGAGGCCACAGTGGTACGACTGCAGGCTTGTGTGTGTTTGTGTGTATGTGCACACATGTGCAGTTAATTGGTAGCTATATTTGCTGCTTTGGGAGAAGGACATGGCAATTCACTCATTAAGTAATCCTGAAACAATCAGCCATTGAAAGTCCTATGACGGTTTCTATGAGTCGGACATAACTGGATGGCACCTAACAACAACAACAATGTATACACTGGCAGGTAATTTTTAATATATTATATGATGTACTTTTTTCTTTTCTTCTTTCCATATTTTCTCCCCTGTTTTCACTTCATTTAAGCAGATAATTGACTTTTAATGTTTGTCATTAGGAGAGATAGATGTGTGAGTGAAAAACAATAAGTTAGGTAAAACAGTTTTACCTTTGCAACTTGTGTCATTTTAAATGCTTATTTTATTTATTTATTATTTATTTTTCTTCACTGCTGGTGAGTTGAACTGAGGGCCTCATGCACGCCAGACAAGTGATCTCCCACTAAGCTGCACCACTAGCCTTTTTATTTATTTTGAGACACTGACTCGCTAAGTTGTGCAGTTTGCGCCTATCCTCAAACACACAACCCTACTGCTTTAGTTTCCAGACTCTCTGCAATTACAAGTATGCCCCCATAGTACCAGGGTTTTGTAATGCTTTTGTTGTTGTTGTTGTTGTTATTCTTGTTAGGAGTCATCTAGTCAGGTCTGCCTCATAGTGACCCTATGTAGAACAGAACAAAACACCCCTGACTCTGTGCCAAGCAGAAGATTGTTTTTAGGTTAAGCCTATTGTAGTGTTTACTTTGTCAATTCATCTAGTTGAGGGTCTTCCTTTTTGTAATTGACCAGTCACTCTCTCAACATGATGTGCTTCTCATGAATTGGTCTCTCCTGAAAAATATGTCCAAAAATATGTAAAATGTAGTCTAGCCATCCTTGCTTTCAAGGAGCATTCTGATTGCATATTTCTTCCAGGAGGGATCTGTTAGTTCTTTTGGAAGTCCATGGTATATTCAATATTTGTCTCTAGCACCACAATTCAAGAGCATGGATTCTTCTCCTGTCACCCTTGTTCAACATCCAGCTTTCACAAACTTAGGATGCAACTGAAAATACAATGGCATGAGTCAGGTGAACCTTTGTCTTCAATGTGACATTTTTGCTTACCAATAATTTAAAGAGGTCTTTTTCAACAGCTTTTGCCAGTTCAATGTGTCTTTTGATTTCTTGGCTGCTGCTTTCAATGGGTGTTGATTATAGTAACAAGTAAAGCAAAATCTTGGATAGCCTCAATCTTCTCTCCATTAATCATAGAGTTCCATACTGACCCAGTTGTAAGGACTTCTATTTTGTTGATTTTGAGGCACAATCCATTCTAAAGGCTGTATTCTTTGATATTCATCCATACATATTTCAAATTCTCTTCAGTAACAGCAAGCAAAGTTGTGTCTTCTGCATAACTCATGTAGTTAATGAGTCATCCTCAAATCCTGATAGCACATTCTCCTTTATAAAGTCCAGCTTCTCAAATTATTTGTTCAATATAGAGATTGAGCT
>VMDO01024206.1:13716-30296 GCA_007922755.1 Pedetes capensis
GCTAAGCAGGGTCGGGCCTGGTTAGTACCTGGATGGGAGACCGCCTGGGAACACCAGAAGCTGTAGGCTTGGGAGAAGGACCTGGCAACCCCCTCCCAAAAATCAATCTGCCATTGAAAACCCTATGAGCAGCAGAGAAGCACTGACAATAGTGTTTCCCCTGTTGTACAGAGGGTCGCTATGAGTCGGATACCGACTCTACAGCACCTAACAACAACAACAACAACAACAACATAGAGATTGAAGAGGTAGGGTAAAAGGATACAGCCCTAACACACAAGTTTCTTGACTTTCAACCAGGCACTGTTCCTTTATTCTTTATGAACAACTTCCTCCTGGTCCATGTCCAGATTCCTCATGAGTACAATGAAGAGGTCTGGTTTTCTCCTTCTTTGCTATGTTATCCATAATTTACTGTGATCCACACAGTCCAATGCCTTTGCATAATCAATAAAACATAGATAGACGTCTTTTTGGTGTTCCCTGTTTTTGGCTAATATCCACCTGATATCACCAATGATGTCCCGTTAAAAAGATAATGTGAAATTTCTTAGAGGTCTACAAAAAAATATAGACAAAAAGAATGAGAATAAAATAGACTCAGTTAAGTTGGTGGAAGAAGGCATGGGCAGTGGTAAAAACTCATTTCCTAATCTGTGGTATTGCTTGAGAAAGTTGACAAGCATTGAAGCTAGGGTACTTAAGGACCACAGACTTCCACTTGCTGTGTGTTCAGCTCTGCTACGTAGCTAATGCCTGCTCAACATCAACCTACATTTACAAAGGACATTATCTGAAAAAAATAGCTAAATAAATTGCTAAGGTAGGTCTAGTGTAGACAGAATTGTGTAGCACCTTGTAGCATTCTAAAAACAACTGCTTTAGGGTTGAGGAGTGAGGCAGTACATCATGGTAGTACATCATGGTAGGAGGTTGACCTCTGAACAGATCTTTGGCTTCCTGTCTGACAATGTGATTCCTTATTCCTGCAGGCTTTCCCAACATCATTGTGAAATATGACATGGCATGACACAGCCAGGGGACGGGGGGACGTGTCTCACCTGGGCCAGTGCCATTCTGGTTGCACTTTCAGCTTCTGACACTGTGAGAAAACTAAATTTATTTTCCTTATAAGTTACCCAGTCTCAGTTATTTCATTATAGTTTGGAAAATGGAATAATTCAGACAACACCATGGCAGAAATATTCATCGCGTTTTCTCTAAAAAACCTTCATTATATTCAGGACAGCAATGTCATATTTCTCATATATGTTACAAGCACTTCCCTAGTTTATTTATCTCATACTTTTTTATTGAACTTTTTTTCTTCCTTGGTCTATCAAATTGACTGCCATATCTCCATTTCTCCATTTTGGTTTTGTATTTATTTTTATTTTACCACATTTCCAAACCATCACTTTTTTTTTTTTTTTTTTTTTTTTTTTTTTTTTTTTTTTTTTTTTTTTTTTTTTTTTTTTTTTTTTTTTTTTTTTTTTTTTTTTTTTTTTTTTTTTTTTTTTTTTTTTTTTTTTTTTTTTGGTACTGAGGGGTTGAACTCAGGGCTTCAAGAATGTTTTGCAAATGCTCTACTGTTGAGCTGCAACCCCCAGCCCATTTTTTACTTTTTGAGACAGAGTCTAGCTTATTTATGCAGGCATCTTCTAGCCTCAAACTTGGGATCCTTCTGCTTCTTTCTCCTAGTGCAACACTGGGCTCGGCTCACATCATCACATTTTATAATCATAATTTACTGCCAGGTAATTAGTAAAGCACACACCTTCATTCTACCTCTCCTTTATTAAATGGAATAAATTTTAGAAAAGTGAAGCGGGAGTAAGAGTTGATGTGGAACTATTTTGATTTTGATTAGCAAAATAGCAACATAAAAAAGCTATACCAGAAAGGCCATCCAAATCCAGAAGTTAGGTATCCAGTTGGTTGCATCAAAACATTCTGTTTCCTCAATACTACAACAAGAAATATGAAGATTTGTAATATTCTACATTATATATGATAGAGAATTATTTTTCTTTGGAGAATTTGAATTGCCTATGCAGAAGTAAACACAAACACAACTATAATTATTGATAAAACACAGCAGTAATGAAATTCAGGCATGAGAAATGGTTTTCTCTAGACTTACCAAGAATATTTGTGTGTCTTTGTCTGTCTGTCTGTCTGCATGTATGTCTTTCCATGTTTTTCTGTCAATCTTGTACCATTTATTGCTTTTCTCATTTTAGAAGTGAGAAGCACAGCCCATAATATATTTTTTCACAATCCTACCATCTTACTATACTTCTGAACAAATGATGGGCAACATTTTAAACACAAATATTATTTAAATTGTTTTGTTGGTTTTGCTCTTTTAAGCTTTTAAAAGACTAGAAAGTAGTCATTTTTAAAGCTTCATTGAATGTATATCCCTCAAATGGCCCTTTAGTATCAGTTAGAAGATATTTTTTATCCACAAAAAAGAAAATAAGTAGTTCTCTGCTTCTACCTATCAGTAAACATAGCAATAAAAATTTCTTTACATCTTAATAATTGCCAGGCTAAATTAACGAGCTGCTAATGTTTTGCTTTACAGATTGGAGGCTCCTCTGGTTTGCCTAGTGTTCAAGAAGATTGAGCAGTCACCCTATTGCTTGCAAGTAAGTAAATGATTGTTTATTCATTCTCTTGATTAGAAGGCTGCCCTCCAGCCAGATAAAAGAGGTTCCATAATAAATGTGAGTCTCCCATGTTTTGTTTTGCTTTCTGGATTTAGTACTAAACATTAAAAGGAATTAGAGATTGATTTTTGTTCAGGGACCAGTGCCAGATAAAACAAGGAATGAGCAGGCAGACTAGCTTGTAGACATGAGCTCTTTTATAATGAGGGGAGAATTTGAGTTTTAATGTAACAGTAACTGGGTTTATTCCAAGTATGTGTGTGTGTAAGCAGGCACACAGGTTCATGCACACAGTTTCATGCCTCTTCACCTCAGCAGGACTTCTTAATTCTTCTATCTGATATTCTGTTGGTAGCTATTATTGTCAAAGATCAACACTAAATGCAGCCCATTCATTTCTTTAGTCTTTGACCCAAAATTCTTCAGCTGGATTTCCCTTTCACCTCACTTTTTTCTTTTTTGAGACCAGTTCCACAGCAAAATTGTGGGAACTAAAACACACATATACACAGACACACAATGAGATGAAAGAGACTCGTATATACATATGCATTTGGAATGTATTATTTATGGACATGTGCACCTTATTTTTTCTTTTCCTTTTCGTCTTCCCTCTCCAACATTCTGGAAGGCTTTGCTATATAACTTCATCATTTGGCATCACATCACAAATCAATTTCTTCCAATTCATCTCCTTTCTCCTCTTGCTTTGGGAATAATCTTGTGTCTCCTTCCACTTGCCATGGAACTGCTGTGCCTTCCGAGTTGCTGACAAATTGGCTGATAATGGGAGTAATGGATGCAGCAGCCCTCTGCCTCACTCTAGGCAATTTACATGTCAGCCTTAAAGTGTCTCCTCTTTAAATTCTGGGCCCAGAGGAATACAAGGTTGCAGCTACTAATGGAACTGCTTGTCCAAGTGCCTAAAATCAATATATCAATAAATAAAATTACATCAGTTGCTACAAGAACCCCAGATAAAAGAAAAGAATGGGATAGACTGAGAAAAAGAAAAGAAGGAGGGAGTTTATGTGTCTGAGAGTTGATATTTATGTTTATATTTTCCTGTGTTTTCACCCTCACACTGCTACATGGATGAGCTGTTATGATCTGGGGCACTAAAAGCTGATGTAAATTTTATGATTCACTGAATCTGAGAAGAATATGTGAAGGGAGTGACCAGTTTATTGAGGTGGAGTTGCTAGTTTTGTTGGTTAAGTCAGGCAATCTTGTAAAGAGGTTTTTTTTTTTTTTTTTTTTTTTTTAAGGGAAATTGATGCTTACATTGTTTCCTTCATTTGCAGTAATCCATCTCCAAATCTCTACAACCTAGTGTTTGCATCAAGCTTGCTTTTGATTCCTCAGAAAATACTCTTGTGATTTACTCAAAATAATGAAGACATGCTTCCATGAGATAGTTCTTTGGTAATATGTTTATAGAGAAAGGAACAGCCTGAAAGTAATGATTCATTGATTAACTTATTCATTCATTTGTGCATGGAATGATAGAGGAGAAATAAGATGTTGGGACATGATGAACACTAAGGATATTGGTTTTCTTACATTTTTTATTCCATTAAAAAAAATGAGCAGAGCTTACCTTGTTTTGGAATAACACCATAATGTATGCCTCTCAAGTTCTCTAATTTTATGAGGCTTCATGTCTCACGTCTTATTACTTTATTACATGCATTTATGGCCCCTTCCCCTGGAGGCTGGGATTCATTCCTTCATTCCTTTACTCATTCCATAAATATTCATGGAGTACCTACTATTCCTAATGCTAGAATGGGACTAAAGTTACAGTGGGGAAAAAAAAGAAGGCATTCTATATAATAAGAAATAATGGGTGACCATATTTGATGTCTATATTTCTTCTCTAACAGTCTCACAAGAGTTTCTCTAGAGCTAGAAATATTAAACCTTGCAGGAAGTCATCCTGCCTTTAAAATATTAGCCATAATGTCTTCTGGAAAACTTTACCTAGATTTCAATGTTAAATTCTTATCCCTTTCTTGTTCAAATTAAAACAAAACTAATCCACACTAAATACAACTTGATTAGATCATTTTTTCTTTTCCCTTTTTCTTGTAGAATGTGAAAAATATTTTGATGTGTAATGATACATTAGAAGGTTATGTGGAAATAAGTTTGACATACCTTCTATAAGACTTTGTCCCAACAATGAGAGCCATAATTGGGATGAATCTCTTCCAAGAAAGAACAAGTTACAATTCTCTGGGGAAAAACATTACACACATGGTTCACTGTTAATAAGACATCATTCACACTCATTTAATGGTGTTGGGACATGGTGAACACTAATGGGATTGATTTTGATTTTCACTTCCATTTTCTAAAGTGAGCATTAATGGAAATCATCTGAGGCCAGTAAAAATCTTTTTTATGAATCTCCCAAAAATTATTAGAGAAAATTAGAAAAAAAGATATATTTTTCTGTTTTCTGAAGAGGTACATATTTTCTTGTTTTTCTCCTCAGAATGTTCCTAGTCATGGTATAGAACTTAGAATATTTGATTGGACTTGATATGTTTTTTTTTTTTAAGTTCCTTTACCCAATTGAATGGAAGAAACTTCTTCCATCTTGAGTCCTAGGATGTAGGAATATTGTACAGGAGAGACAAAATCTCTTGGGATAAAGGAGATGAAGTTATGCTGGTGGCATAGCAAGTACTAAAGATACTTTTCACAGAGCCACCAATAATGTATTAGGACACAGTGGGTAGAAAGGGGTAGCACAAATTGAGAATATGCTATGTCCATGGTTGTTAAAAATTATAATTCATTTGGATATCTAATGCTGAAAAAAAATAGAGTGAAGGAAGAATAGGAGGTGGAAGGGAGGACCCAAAATAGCAAGGTGCTTTAACTGAGTTTAAGTTGTATTATTGATGTTATTGTTGTTGTTGATGTTAGGTGCTGTCGAGTTAGTATCCGACTCATAGCAACCCTCTGTACAACAGGGGAAACACTATTGTCAGTGCTTCTCTGTTGTTCATAGGGTTTTCAATGGCAGATTGATTTTTGGGAGGGGGTTGCCAGGTCCTTCTCCCAAGCCTACAGCTTCTGGTGTTCCCAGGTGGTCTGCCATCCAAGTACTAACCAGGCCCGACCCTGCTTAGCTTCCAAGATCTGATGGGATCGGATGCCACAGGGCTACCACTGCAGGCCTTGATGTTATTAGATGCCATTAATTTGGATCTGACTCTTAGTGATTCTATGTGCAGCAGAACAAAACACTTCTGCATTCTGTGTCAAGCACATGATATTTGTATGTTTAAGTCTATTGTGGCAGACTGTTTTTAGGCCAACTAATAGTGGCTGGGATTTAGCTCAGTTGGTAGAGCGCTGCGCGGTAGTCTCTGAGGTCCCAAGTTCAATTCCCAGCACAGCAAAAATGGGAGAAGGGCCTGGCAATCCACTCCCAAGGCAATCCTGAAACAATCAGCCATTGAAAACCCTATGAGGGTCCCTATGAGTCGGATACCGACTTGACGGCACCTAACAACAACAGTTGAGGGTCTTCCTTTTTTTGTTGACCTACCACTCATCCAAACATGATGTCCTTCTCCAGGGATTAGTCCCATCTAACAACATGTCCAAAATATGTCAGATGCAGTCTAGCCATCCTTGCTTCCCAGGAGCACTCTTGTTTCGCTTCTTCATAGACTGATCTGTTGATTTTTTTGGCAGTTCATGATATATTCAATATTGTCCTCCAGCACCATAACTCAAAAGCATCTGTTCTTCTCGTTTCCCTTATTCAATACCATTCTTTCACAACCATATTATATGACTGAAAATTCCATGGCATGGGTCAGGCATACCTTCATCTTCAATGTGACATCTTTACTTTTCAACACTTTAAAGAGGTCTTTTGACACAGCTTTTCCCAATGCAATGCATCTTTTGATTTCTTGACTGCTGCATCCATTGGTGTTGATTATAGCAATGAGTAAAGCAAAATCTTTTCTCTGTTTGTCTTGAAGTTGCATACAGATGCAGTGGTAAGGATTTTTGTTTTGTTGATGTTGAGGTGTCATTCCTACTGAAACCTATGTTCTTTGATCTTCATCAGTAAATGTTTCAAATCCTCTTCACTTTCAGCAAGAAAATATGTATCATCCCCATAATGCAGGATTTTTATGTCTTCTTCCAATTATGGTGTCAGTTTCTTCTTTATAAAGTCAAGCTTCTTGCATTATCTGATCAGCACAGAGACTGAAGAAGTACAATGAAAGGATACAGCCCTGATGCATACCTTTCTTGACTTTAAACCAGGCAATGTTTCCTAGTTCTTTTTGAACCACTGCTTCTTGGTCCTTGTACAGATTCCTCAGGAGCTAAACCAACTGCTGTGGTAGTCCCATTTTTTGCAGTGATATCCATAATTTGTCATGATCCACATAGTCAGATGCCTTTGCATAGTCAATAAAATATAGATAGACATATTTCTAGTATTCTCTCCTTTTGGCTAGTATTCATCTGACATCAGCAATGATATTCCTGGTTCTAGGCCCTCTTCTAATCCAGCTTGATTTCCAAGCAATTCCTTGTTTATTTACCACTCCCATCACTTCTGAATGATGCTTAGCAAAATTTTACTTGCATGTGATTTTTAGGATATCATTCAGTAAGTTCCACAGTTAGATGGATCCCCTTTCTGGAACAGGCACAAATATGGATGCTACCAGCCAGTTGGCCAAGTAGCTGTTTTTCAAATCTCTTGGCACAAACAAGTAATCACCTCCAGTGCTGCATCTGTTTCTTCAAACATCTCTATTGGTATTCTATCAGTTTCCAGGGGCTTGGGTTTTTCCAATTCCTTTAAGTCAGTTTCCTCTTAGTCCTTGAGTACCATTGGTTCCTGATCATATGCAACCTCTTGAAATGATTGGTCATCCCCAATTCCTTTTGTTATAATGACTATGTGTATTCCTTTCATCTTCTTTTGATATTTCCTGCATCATTTAATATATTCCTGTAAAATCATTCCCTATTGCCACTCAAGGCTTTAATTTATTCTTCAATTCCTTAAGCTTGAGAAAAATGGAGCATGTTCTTCCTTTTGGTTTTCTATCTCCAGCTCTTTGCAAATGTCATTATAATATTTGATTTTATCTTTTCAAGTTGCCCTTTGAAATCTTCTTTTAGTTCTTTGACTTTATCATGTCTTCCTTTTACTTTTGCTGCTGGTCATTCAAGGCCAAGTTTCAGAATCTCTTTTGACATGTAGTTTGGTCATTTATTTTTTTCTGTCTTTTTAATAACATTTTTCTTTCTCCATGAATGGTGTCTTTGATGGCATGCCACACTTTGTCTGTTCTTTGATTATTAGTGTCTAACACATCAAACCCATTGTTGAGTTGTTCTCTGAACTCAAGTGGGATATACTCAAGGTCATACATTGTCTCTTATACACTTGTTCTAATTGCTTTTTATTATTATTTCAGTTTGAACTTGCATATGAGCACTTGATGGTCTGATTCACAATCAGCACCTAGTCTTGTTCTGACTTTTGATACTGAGCTTTATCTTCAACTCTTTCCACAAATATAGTCAATTTGGCTCTTGTATGCTCCACCTGGTGAACTCCATATGTATACTGGCTGTTTATGTTGGTGAAAAATATATTCCCAATGAAAGGGCATTGGTCTGATAAAATTCTATCATGTGGTCCCCAAAATTATTTCTATCACCAAAGCCATATTTCCAACTAGTGAGTCTTCTCTGTTTCCAACATTCCCACTCACCAGTAATTATAAGTACTTCTTGATTGCATGTTAAATTTATTTCAGATTGTATAAGCTGATAAAATTCTTCCCTATCTTCATTTGTGGCATTAGTCTTGGGTGCATAAATTTTAGTGCATCTTCCATGAGGCCAGTACATTGAACAAGTCATTTTTCCTTTTATCTGAAAATTGAGAGCCCTCTTTTATAGACACACAGTCCAAAGAAATAGTCAGGGTTACCTTCCCAATATTTTATAAAAAGCATCTCATAATTTAATATTTTTGATCCCCCATGTGTCTGTCAGTTCACCATACTGTGGAGGTTTGTGTGTTGCTATGATGCTGAAAGTGATGCCACCAGTATTACAGATCCCAGCTGGGCCATCCGTGGTGGACAGGATTCAGCTGAGCTGCCAGACTAAGACAGACTAGGGAGAAGGACATGTCTAACTCAATCCTGAAACAATTAACCATTGAAAACCCTATAAATAGCAAAGAAACACTGTCAAATATAGTGCCCCAAAATGAGCCCTCTATGTTGGAAGGCACTCATAAAACAACTAAGGAAGAGTTGACTCCTCAATGTAGAGTCTACTTTAAAGAAGGGAATGGAGTGAAGACCCAGGGACCTCCATTTGCTAATGTAACACAACTCAAAATGAGAAGGAAAAACTGTAAACCTCCATTAATAATTGGAACTTTGAATGTATGTAGTATGAATCTAAGAAAACTAGAAATCATCAAAAGGGAAATGGAGCATGTAAACATCAACATTCTAGGCATAAATGAGCTTATTAAATGGACTGGCATGGGTTATTTTGAATCAGATTATCATATGGTCTACTATGCTGGAAATAATGGATTAAAGAGAATTGGGGCTGCATTCATCGCCAAAAAAGGGGCTTATGAAGATCTGATCAGAAGTATAATGTTGTCAGTGATAGAATATTATCCATATGCCTATAAGGCTATTACTACTATTAAAATTTAGGCACCCATCACTATGGCCACAGATAAAGATAAGGAAGACTTACTTGCCCTTTTGAAGATGCACTGAAATTTTGTAGAATAGAGAAAAGAGTTAGAGACAATCCCTAATATGACTCTCCTCATGAACTGTTGAAACATCATTGTAATGATAGATTCAGGAAGGTTCCTGCTAAGGAAGTGTGAGGATATGGACAGATTCATTCCTAACCACTGTGAGAAGGTTGAAGATGTCATTCACAGCTGAGCTGAGGCAGGAGTTCTGGGTGTCATATCAGCTGGTGCTGTACACAGTAAGTAGCTAAACAGACATGCTACTATGACTATTGATTACTTATGAGCCATTTTTTCTAACAGGCTTGAAGTCCCAGAAATGGAGTTATATATGGAAAGTACGAACATCACATATTGACAAGTGCCAAATCCAATGGTCCAGATATAATAATTGATTTAATAAAATGATCAACTGGTATTTTGACACTCTGTTATGTGGGTTTCTACAGCATTACCACCCTAGCATTTGATCCTCTCTGATCACAGAAATTAAGCTGGGTCAAAAGTTAGTCCTTGAATGGGAGAACACCTGGGAATAGAGAGTACTATAGGCTTGGGAGGTGGACCTAGAAGCCCACTCTCAAAGCAATCAGCCATTGAAAATCCTATGAATAGCAGAGAGATACTGAAAATAGTTCCAGACATGGCACAGTGTCTGGTAGTATTTTCTTCTGTTGTACATAGGTCATTATGAGTTGGATCCTACTTGACAGCATTTAAAACAGCAATTATGTGGGTAGATGACAAACTTACTATCGATTTTTCCCTTCAGCTCTTAGCCATCTCTAAATAAACTTGAAGTTTTCCTTTCAGATATGAGATAAGATCCATTGTATAAATCCTTGGCATAAATGCTATTCCGAAGTATGAGATAAAAACCATGGTATAAATTCAATGCTATTTTTGTAATAAAGTTATTATAACTCTTCTATTACAAGTAGGGTCACTATGAGTCGGATACCGACTTGATGGCACCTAACAACAACAACAACAACAACAACAACAACAACAACATTACAAGTAACACTGTATAAAATAATTTGATATATTGTATGTCCCAACTAATAATCCACAATTAATATCTAAGGGCAAAACTGTTATTGTTTATTGTTACTTGTCTCTAAAGAAGCATAATATTTTGTTTATTTTTGATTCATTCCTTATTATTTGCTATTGCTTTATAAAGAAATATAAACCTTGATTTATTCATGAAAGCTAAATAATATATATTCTCAGTTAAAAAGAAAGAAATATATTTTAGAAAAAATTGTGGACCTGCAATATCTCACTAAATTACAAAATTTACTCTAGAAAATAGTAACTATATTATTACTAACACACCTTTCCACTTCATACTTTCCTACCCTTATTTAATATTCAGGTGAGTGATGCTGTTGATGGAGATGCCACCTAAAGCCTTCACCTGGGAAAATAGAAACAAAAGTGTTTCAATCCCTGTACATTGACTGTCTGGATTTCTCTAGCATACCTTTTAGTTTGTACTGTTGGTTTTCCAAAGACAAACCACATTTGGAAAGCCAGTGACCCATTTACTTTTATATATTGGTATATAAGTCCCCAAAGAACTGTTATGTTTAACTGTTATTACAGATTGTATTTTACAGTTGCCCAAGGTTGTGTTAAAGAGGGGTGTTTTTCTCTGTGAGTTGGACATGTTCTCTGAAATATGTTATTTTACTGATTCATGAATGCCTCACAAGCTGAGAGTTTTACTGTCCATGTCACCAATAAACTATATTCCTTATCAGACTTCATTATATGTTCATGTTCTGGGACTGAGATCTGGTTAAAACTGAGGAAAGAGAAATATCTATTAAGTGACTATGTTTTTGTAACCTTGAGGTATATGTTATTATATAGATGCCTACTCCCTTTTATTTGACAATTTCCTATAGATTGCCCAAACAACAAACTCAGTTTTGGTGAAATTACAAAATATGGAATATTAACTCTTCTCCTTATAGGTGGATTAGAAAGACAAGTATGTACAAATAAACTATTTAATTTTATCTATCTTATACCAAGTTCATCTCATAAATAAATCGTCATATCATGTGTAATTTAATACATATTTCTTTACACTTGTAAAGTTTATCATAATTTTCATAGTTTTGAAATATACTATGAAAGTAGGTCAATATAGCAATTCTGAGATTAAGGTGGGGAAAAACCTTTATCTTTATTTTATATTTCATAGAAAGAAATAAAAAGAGATAAGTATCCAGTACTTATAAAGATAGTAGATAATGGGGCTCACGGTCAAATACTGGTCTTCTGTGTCTTTACCGAAATGTTCACATTCACATGGTGACTCACTAGTCTTGGCAAACACTTGGCATTCTTGCTTTGTTGGTTTGCTATTTGAGGCCACATATGTGCACTTATGAAGCTATCTGACAAAATGTCAAGGTAAACTTAGTAATTTCTGCAACTTCAACCTGTGAAAAGTCATGGGAATTTAATTCATTTCTTTGGAATGAGGAGAAATACTTTCAATCAAATTTAGTGTATTGTGTATTACAAATGAAATGCAAGATATCATTAATTAATCCAAAGGCAGTCCTTTGAGTAATAACACTGAGACTACTCTACTTAAGGTAGAGTAGGTTTAAGGGGCCATCTTGTAATCATATATTGTAGAAAGTTGAGTACACAACATGTGACACTTAGCAGTCTGTTCTAACACTACCCAAAATGCCTAGTTACAGAAAGACTAGCATAGTTACGGACATAAATTTATTCAATGATACAATAAATTAAATTAATCATAAAGTAAGACTTTTAGAATAGTACCAGAAAAGAATTGTTCATACCAATGATTATAGTACCACTGTAACTACATATCTACAATTCAAGTTTGAAAACACTTAGGATTTTTACTCTTGACCTCCACAATCAACCTCCAAATCTGCTACATGCTATCAATACACTCTTTCAAGTATCTCTCTAGTTTTAGAACTCACCCACATCTTACCACTGCTCAGTTTTCTGTGCAATCCAAGTTGCCTTCATATAGTGTAAGCAGAAAATTGCTCATAAATATTTTTATCTCATTCCCTAGAAAATGACACTCAAATTATTAACAAATAGATTGCTTCTTCAATTTTTAATGTTATAGTACATATAGAAAATTATCCATATATATTACATGAGGGGTAAATGAAGGATATTGGGTGCATGTGTATGGGACTTGATGAAGGAATATATTCTTTTATTTTACATAACTAAGTGTAAAATAAAAGAAACATAGGGCATGTGAGATTTTGAATTATTATAAAATTTCTGATATGAGATTTCCAAAATTTTAAATGAGAAACTTGAGTTGTGGCTATAGTACGGATGCTGTTTGAATATGTCCTCCAAGGGTTCAAGTGTTGGAAATTTGGTCTCCAGTATGTCAATGTTGTGAGTTGTTGGGAACTTTAAAAGGTAGGATCTAGAGGAAGATCATTTGTCATGCTAGGGGTTCTGTCCTTTGAAGGGATTAAAACATTTTTCTTTTTTGTGAGACTCTGAGTTAGCTTTTGCAAGACCAAGTTGTTATAAAACAATCTCTCCCAGCAATGTGACTTCTTGTATAGCAATATGAATTTTTCCTCTGGCAAACACTGTCACCATGATGATGCCATCTGCCATAAAGTGACATGGCCAGGAGGGCCCATGCCAGAGCTGGAACCATGCTGTTTGCACTTTCAGGCTACAAAATTTTGACCCAAATAAATTTCTTTACAATTGGTCAGCCTGAGATATTTCATTATAGTAATTGAAAACACATTAATACAACTGGACTCTGAGAATTTTGGTTTTCATATGTTAGCTTAAAAATCGATCAAAATTTCAGTGATGATTCTTCCAATTTTTGGTGTGTTTTCTTCAAGAACAGGAAATTTTATTCACATATGTAGGTGGCAGCAAATGGCAAAAGATAACTTTGTATACAAATGAAAAGAAATTTATTTGCAAGCATAAATAAGATTTCAGAGTAATCACTCTCTAAATTTTACTCCAAATGTGAAATCACTCTAAATCTATCAGTTCTTTCTTTTATTAATTAACAAGAGGTGGAAAGCTGAAATTTCTTATGACGGTTCAAATGGATTTAGAATTCAAACATTTTCATGCATACATTTAAACATATTGATAAAATACTAATAGTTCTTAAAATTACAATATATTGTTCAAATTAAAAGACTAAAGATTATCAAATACTTAAAATCATACTTTTCCAAAGTTACATATATACTTACAGTACATAAACTATATCATATTCAGTAATGTACTTCAGAGATTTTTTTTGCCTTTGCTACAGTTTTTTTTAGAATGCTGAAAACTTTTACTTAAGTTAGTTGTTTTAGCAAAACTATTCTTTAACAGTTTTCCAAATGGTAATTATCCACAATAATTTCCCCCTTTTTCAGTTTTTTCACTCATAAAGTTGTAACAATTTTTTGCACAGCAAAAATACTTTATATGAATCAAAAGAGAAAGACATTCTTATCCTAGTTCTTTTCATAGAACCAAAGCATTGTTGCTCTGAACTTTTTTTGAATTAACATATTTAATTTCATTTAATAGTAGAACTGATTCTATAGGCAAGACTATATGAAAAAGGTTTTCTCTCTGAATTAAATAATGCATTATTTAAACCCTAGACTTTTCATAATAAATATTAGTTACTATGAACCATACACGTAATCTTTCCAATTGAGGTCTCTGTTTAGTAAATGGGTATTATTAACAACTAGGCTATGGCAAGACCTATATATAGGACATGTCTTGGGTAAATTTAATATTAATATACTAATACAACTCTTACATTTACTAATATGATCAACATAACTGATATTAATGTACTTAATCTTCACAAAAATGTGTTCTAGAATATATTACCATCTCCATTTTAAAAGTTAGGATAATAAGATGAAGAAGGGTCAAGCAGTTCACCATACATCATACATCAAATGGCAGAGCCAGTCTTCTCAGGAAAATCTTGGAATGGGGGACTATAACACCGAGTTTTGTGATGTGTTTGACTTTGCATATCCATGCTTATGTACATATACACATACAGCTATATTTTCACATAGTCTCATTTTAAAACATTATTTCTATTTGAATATTTGTCCTAAGTAATCTTTTTTTTTCCTATTTCCACAAAGAAAAATAAAAATAACATTTTTCTAAGTGGTTTTTCTGCCTGGCTTCTAACTAGGGTTTTTTTGTTTTCTTTTCGTTTTCTTTTGTCTTCTTTTCTTTTTTTGTCCTCTGAATTAGCATGATCTTTTTGTCATTGGACACATCAGCAATGTATTAATAAAAAATATATTTTTCTATTTCTTTACTTCATTGGTCCCAAACACTAGCCTGGCCTATTAGTTTATGCAAGGTAGTAAAATATGCCACTCTGTAACATATAAAGCATTTTAGATTTTGTAATTACTTATATGATCTGGTGGCTAGTTACTTTAGTATGATCTCATACTCCTGGAACTAATCTCATGAGGGTAATTTCTTATTTTCCTCCTGCACACTCTTTAAAACGAAAAAAATAACATTTTTCTGCCTCACATAGATATTTTGTTTAGCAAAGCATCAGTGCAGTTAACATAAAAATATTTTCTATTTTAAAAATATTTCCCAAAAATGATTTAGACTGGGGTAGAGAATTATAGGCATACATGAATGCAAATATAAGATAATCTTTATTATACTACCTAGTTTGTCATAAACTTTTAGAATATTTTGTCTTACACACTAGATGACTTCATGGTTTCAAACAGTTGACTGTCCTGGAACTAAAATAAGTACTAAAAACGTATGCTTAAGGGAGTTACTGACCTTTATGGCTTTAAAAATTGATTTTTCAACTTATGTATGTGACAAATGATTCTAGTGCCTCACATCACGTCACCCTGGCACAATTTTGAATTCAGGTGCAGCTGCAGGAGAGATTCTGTATGGAGCTCAGCCAGCCCTCATCATTGTTTTGCTGTTGGCCTCCAGATATATGAAACAAAGATATTTATATAGTTTCAAGCAGAAGTACATCATGAAAGCACAGGAAAATTAACACATTCTAAGGCCCAGCCACAACCAATGAATGGGGGAGCAGGTGGAGATGTTCCAGCCACCCTGCTCCACACTGCCAACCTACGAGAGCTCTGGTTGGCTGCTCAAGAGCCCCCAGGAGAATCATATCCTTGCAGTACACAGTCACCAAATAAAAATCAAAATTTCTTACTCTTCTGTCCCTTTCCTTGGCTTCTTTTCCTTCTTCTTCCTTCCTGCTTCCTAAAATTACTTCTCCAAAAAACTACATGAATTCAATTCTTTGTTTCAACCACTACTTTCAAACTGTATGAAAGAATTCAATTCTTTGTTTCAACCACTACTTTCAAACTGTATGAAAGAAATGCCATATATAGTAGATTATTTTGAAAATAGGCAATCTTCATTAACTGCATGAAAGCATTAAGTATGGGATAAGCAAAACAATATGAAAATACTATTTCCCCATTAAATTTCTGGAAAAAGAACACAATAAAAATATAATTTATATGTGTATATGACAAAGATATTTTCATCATAAATGTCTGAATTCTGAAATAGCCAAATTCTCTTTCTTGAAATATTTGATTGCATTTTTTGGCAGGAGTGAGGGTTGAACCCAAGGCATTGTGCATGCCTGGCAAGCACTTTACCACTGAGCCACATCTCCAGGCTTTGTTATCATATTTTATTTTATTTTATTTTATTTTTATTTTGACACAAGGTCTCATTAAATTACAGGCTACTGGTGGCCTTGAATTCCAGATCCCCCTGACCCATTCTCCTCAGTCTCTGTGATTATAGGTGTGCACCATGGCTCATGAGCTTGATTGAATTTTTCAATGATTATTTCTGAATCAGCATTTGACAAGTTTATAGTGTAAAATTCAAATGATAATAATAATTCAAAGGAGCAAAAACAGTGAGTGGCATATGCTTATACTCGCAGCACTTGGGAATCTGAAGCAGGAGGATCCGGAATTGAAGTCCAGCCTGGGTTTCATAGCATGATCCTGCAGAGAGAGGGAGAGGGAGAGGGA
>VMDO01024207.1:0-30178 GCA_007922755.1 Pedetes capensis
CTTATTTTTTATTGGCAAATACTAATTAAAATAGTAAATGTCTTCTTAAAATATTAAACTTGATCATACTTCATCCCCCGGCTTTCTATCATTCTACTGTTTGAAACTGTAAGGGGGATGGAGAGTGAGTTGGGAGAGAGAGAGAAAGAGGTGGAGGGAAAGGGAGGGGAAGGGGGGACGAGAGCAAGGGGGAGGTAAAGCAGCAGAGTGCAGAGAGGTACTTTTTGCCCCAGAAATAGGGGCAGCCTATTGGTCCAAGGACCAACCAACCAACTAGCTTTCAAGGTCAGGTGGGATCAGATGCTAGGCTGCTAGCTATGGCTGCAGACAAAACTGTGCACCCGGTAAATAGTAACTCCCTATTGTCTTCATCCTTAGCCCCTAGCAAGCTAACTCTTTTCTGTCTAAAAATAGGGAGTTATTGTTTACTGGGTACCACAATAAACAATATCAGGCTGGGGGCCTTGACACATTCCTGTAATCCCAGCAACTTGGGAAACAGAGAGAAGGATGGTGAGTTCAAGGCCAGGGGCAGCTTGTGCAATTCACCAAGAACTTGTCTCAAAATAAAAAAAGGAGGGGAGGGGATGCAGCTCAGTGGTGCAACACTTGTCTAGCATGTGTGAAGTCCTGGGTTCAACTCCCCAGTAATGTGAAAAAATAAAAAAAAAAGAAAGAAATGAGATCAGAAAGTTTTGAACTGATTGGAATGAATGAAAATACAATCTATAATCTGTCAGAATTTGTGGGATGCTGCTGGAGCAGTGCAATTTAGATGAGCTGAATGAATTGCCTGAAAGAATCAAACTACAAAAACTCACTGAATAAGAAACAGGTAACCTGAATAGTTCTGTATCCATGAAAGAAATTGAAATTGATTTTTAATTTTATTTAGTTGCGGTGCTAGGTATTTATTTGTTTGTAGTGCTGGGTAACAAACCCAGAGCTTTGCAAATGCTAAGAAAGTGCTCTACCACTGAGCTATATCCCTAGCCCAGAAATTGAGTTTGATGTTAAAATTCTTCCCACAAAAAACAATAAAAATCCTCCAAGCCTAGATGGCTTTGAGGGAGAAGGAAAGAATATACCAATTCTACAAATTAGGGATGTGCAAGATTTTTTAATGAAAAACTGGATGTTATAGAGTAGAAGGCCAAATCTGCATGCATTTTTAACGGTAAAACAGGAATCCTCAGAGACACATTGGCCTGGGACTGGCAGCTTTGGGGCCTCATCGGATGCCTGGGATTCTGTTTCTCCTCCAGATTGGTGGAGGACACCAGGATGAAAGAATCTGCTTGGAATCTTAGAGTTGCTGGTGCAGGAGCCAGAACTGAATGAACCCCTGTGTGGCTAACCAGGTCATCAGGGCTCAGGTCTCTGCCTGCCCCTTGCTCTTGGCCCATCTGTGCTTCTAATACCTAGAGGTCTGACCTGAGATAAAAGGTAGGATCGTCTGGAAGGTAGGGAGTATGACAACACCTACTTTACCAACAAGGATGCAGAGACTCTTCTGATAGGTGAAGGATTCACCTGAGGCCACACAGGATTGGCGTCTCATTGCCTACAATTCTGGGGTTCGGTTCCTGCCATTCCTGGCTCCATCTCCTCGCCTTGTTCTGCCTGCCCCTATGTGTGCCCTCTAGTCAAACTCCATGTCTAAGACACCTCCTGGAAGGCATCCATGTCCCCTCCTCTGGGCCCCTACAGCTCACTCAAGGCAAACCCAGTCTGTACCCTCAGGCTTAGCTTAAACACCCTCTTCTCCCAGAAGTCTCTGCTCTTCTCCCTCCCCATCAGGCTCTCTCTACCCCTTTGGTTCTCATTTTCTTGCTGTTGCCAAAGGCACTTTTGCTTTCCCCAGCCAAGCCTGGGAAGGGGTAGGAGGAAGTAAGGGAGACCGTTGAGGAACTGAGAGTAGCTGCGTGGGGAGATGGTTCAAGAGGAGGCTAGAGGGGCAGGAGGAGGCCACGTGGGGCCTTACCCAGTGGCTGGCCTTCATCCCCAGGTAGCCATGGAGGAGGGGGATACATTGGAGCAGGAGAGCATTTGTGTCAGCTTCTAGACATTTTCCTCAGGCTGATAGTTAGAGTGAGCTGGGGGGAGGGGCAGAAGTGAAGAGGTAGCTGGAAGACCTTTAACTGCTGCCCTACTGGGGAGAGAGAATGGAGGTCCAGCCTAGGATGAAGGCAGAAGGTGGCACACTTAGGACCATTTAGGTAAAATAATGATTCAGCTTTAAAGGAAATAAGAAAATAGTTTATTCTGAGCCAAATATTAGTGACTATGGCCTGAGTATGGGGATTCAAGTTTCCATGAATGACATGTTCCACTGTGGAAGAGATTACATATTTATGGGTTGGTGTCTTTTTTTTTCCCCCAGTACTGGGGAGTCTGAACCTGGGGCCTCCAGGCATGGTTTGCAAGCCCTATGCCACTGAGCTGCACCCCTAGCTCCTTTTTTATTTTTTAAATTGAGACAGGATCTCACTAAGTTACACAGGCTGCCTCTGGCCTTGAACCTGCAATCCTCCTCTGCCTCTGCTTCTCCAGTCACTGAGATTAGAGACATGTGCCACCATGTGTGGCTTACATGAACTTTTATAGTCACAGAATAATAGAAAGTCATGTCAGTACATTTAGCAAGTCCGTTGGTGGGAGCATCAGGTAGGCAGGCTGCAGCGAAGTGGAGAAATATCTTCTGTAGATTCCAGATGTTACCTAATAGCATTCTTGGCTTTAGGGTTGGTGGACACTAGAGGTCTGCCAAGCTTAGTGACACATTCCTAGAAGTTTATGTCAGATATGAAAGTTAACGTAATTGATGATTGAAGGGTCTAAGATAGCTTGAGATAATTTTGGCTGGAGATCGATAATTCTGCATCTCTCCACAATCATGACTTGCTAGTCAGCCAAGGTCAGGCCATCTGCGGGATGTTCAATATAAAGGCAGCTTTTGCAGAGAACATCAGTTCATAGGGTCTTTTAGGAAGTGAAATCAGTGGGCCTGTCAGTCTCACAGGGTGGGAATAAGGCCCCAAAACTCCCTCTTGGACCTAGCATGCACTTTGCAATGTTAGGGCTGTGTGCCTTCCAGGGGGGCGTCCCTGCAGCCAGGAGCCACCTTCCCTGGGCCTAGGGATGGTGCAGGTCCTCTTCCCTCTGGGCCAATACTACTGTAAAGCAATGCAACATGGGCCTCTGAGAATGACTGGAGAGACAGGCAAGTTGAGGTCTGTATCCCTGAGACATAAAATAAAATTGCTGGTGAGGTCTGAACTTCAAAGCCTGTCACCCCCACTTTGGTGGATTCAGCATGCACAAAGGTCCTAGATTATCTCTGTTGTTGTTAGGTGCTGTCGAGTCATTGAGTCAGTGTCTGACTCATAGTGACCCCATGTACAATAGGAGAAACAGTATTGTCATACTTCTCTGCTATTTACAGGGCTTTCAATGGCTGATTGTTTCTTGGGAGTGGGTTGTCTGTTTTTTGGGAGTGTGTTGCTGGGTCCTTCTCCTAAGTCTACAGCACCTGGTGTTCCCAGGCCGTCTCCCATCCAAATACTAATGAGGCCAGGCCCTGTGTAGCTTCTGAGATCTGACAGGATTGAACTCCACAGTGATACCACTGCAGGCTAGCTCATTGCTAAATAACTTTTTTTTTTTTTTAAATCCCAGGACCTCATGCATGTGTTCTACTTTCGGGTCTCCACAGAGCTGTCACATGGGCAGGGGAAGGGGCAATGTGGTTGATGCCCTGTGATTGCATTGTTCCTCTCCCGGAGTTCTACACTTCCTATTTTCTGTGGTTCATACTTCAAAATCACACATCCATAAAATCCAGATTCCTGAGGGCCAGTGGTTTCTGGAATCCAGTCCAAACCACTTACTTGGTGTCCTATGTGTCTTCTTTCACCTCTTCCTCCTCCCAGAGGGCCACAGAGGATACAGGGTACCCCCAGTTGCCCAGGTAGGGCCTCTTCCTGGGGGTTAGAAAGCTGGACAGGCTGTTTGAAATATTTTCTTCATGGCAGGATCTGGATTCCCCACTCCATGGACTCATCCAGGAAGGGGATCATCCTTGGTGGGAGTGAGGAAAATGGATATGACCCTAACTCTCAGCCACAGGAGTGTTGGATAAAGAGTACAAGGTTCCCTTTTGGGGATGATGCAAATGTTCTGGAATTGACCAGGGTGATGGGAGAACAACTTGGTGAATATACTAAAAGATACTAAATAGCACACTTTATTTTGTTGATTGATTGAGACAGGTCTCACTGTGTAGCGCAGGCTGGCTTTGAACTCACATCAGTCCTCCTGCCTCAGCGTCCCAAGTGCTGGGATGCGCCACCACACCTGGCCGAATTGCACACTTTAAATAGGTGAATCAGATGGCCTATCATTGTATCTCAAGAAAGCTGATAACATGACAGAGCTGTGTTAATGACAGTCATCATAAAGTGTAAAGTAAATGTGCTAGGCCCTGACTCATTGTCAGTCTGGGCTGCTGGAGGTAGAGCCATCTGCTACTTAAACCTCCATAGTTCCAGGAAGCCTGGTGCTAGAAGCCACTCGCCCTGGCAAGACTTGTTATAACTGCAGCATTTGAGGTCTCATCTGCCTGGCAACGTACTAATGATATTCAATATGCCTCTCTTCTCATTCTCACAGCAGCCTTAGAAAGCCAGCATTGTTCCCACTTAACAGATGAGGAAGCTGAGCTTGTGTCTGGTGGAGAGTGGTGCAGGTGGGATGGACCCATCTGTTCCTGCATTGGGTTGTGCTTATGGGGCTCTGGGAGGCCACTGGCCCTACTGGCCTTCCATTTGCCTCTATGTCAGGCTCAGCTGGCTGCAGCCTTCATCTAAGCAGCTGAAGATTGTGAGAAGTCCATCATCATGTCACATCGCCTGCCATGAGGAGTGGTGGCCTCTGGTCTCCCCTCTGCCAGTAGGGTTGGGAGGCCCTGCCTTGGTGCAGGGAAGGTTTGTCCTATGGCTACTGTGGAGCCCAGCAGCCTTGGACCTGACCAGGTCCCTCTGGCTTTTGGGTCAGGTGACAGCTGCCTGCATTCAGGTCAAGTGGACATGGTGCCTTGGGCGCTTGATCTTGTTTTCTCACCCTCCCTGACCCACGGCCAAGGAGAAATGACTGGTTCCTCAGGCTCCCTTGGCCCATGTGACTGGGCTTCCAGAACACCCTGCAGCAAGCATGGGCTGCACGGTCTTCTCAGCAAAAGAGGAACAGAGTTGCAGGGACTCCTCATGGCCCCTGGATCCTTAAGAGTTCCAGTCTTCTTGAGTCTGATGTCCCAGGGCTGGGCCAGGGAGCTTTGGGAGTCCCACCACTCCACTGTATGCTGCCCATGCCCTGTGTGCCACCTGCCCACCCAGGATCTTTATTTTTTACAGTAATAGGGACTGAACCCAGGGCTTCGCACATACTTTGCAAACACTGTACCACTGAACTGCACCCCCAGCCCCTTTTTTCTTTTTAATTTTTTTGTTTGTTTGTTTAGAGACAGGGTCTTCCTGTGTAGCCCAGGCTGTTCTGGAACTTACAATGTAGACCAGGTTGGCCTTGAACTCATATTGATCCTCCTGCCTCAGCCTCTCGAGTGCTGGGATTATAGGTGTGCACTACCAGGTCCCACTCTATTTTTTATCTTGATAGGACCTTGCTAAATTACACAGGCTGCCTCTGGCCTCAGACTCGTGATCCTCCTGACTCTACCTCCCAAGTCACTGGGATTACAGGTGTGTGCCGCTGTGCTGGCTCCAACCCAGGCTCTTACCTTCTCCTTCACAAGCTATGTGTTCTGGGAGAAGCAGAACAGATTGGGGGGAGGGCAGCTGCCCCACCCACCTCTCTGCTTGGGAAGTGAATTTGTTTTCTTGAAGTGCTAGGAATCGGACCCAGGGCATAATGCATGCTAGGCAAGCATTCTACCCCCAAGCTACACCTTCGGCCCTCATCCTTCTGCTGTGCATTAGCCAGGCCTGGGCCTGAGGCCACAGGCTGAATACCTTTGTCCCATTCGCTTCTAGGAACTTCTCAGCATGGACCTCTAGGCTCTGGTGACCATAGCAACATTGCTCACAGGTGCACCAGATCTGAGGTGTGGACTGTTCTCAGCACCTACAGGACAAGTCCTTTCTTCAGGGGGATGATGGAAGAACTCCTCCTTTGGAGGGGCCACAGAAGTAGAAAGGTACAAAAGCTGGTATCCCTTTTGTTACAGAGTTGTTTTTGAGAGAGGGTCTCAGTGTATAGCTTAGGCTGGCCTCAAACAATCCTCCAACCTCATTTTCCCCTGTGCTGGGGTTACAGGCATGGATGTGTATACTTGGCTCTGAGGCTGGTATCTCTTAAGTCACAGAGACCTGGGAGCTCTGCCCCTTAATTTTGCTGGGCCAAGTGGCATGTTTTCTGAGCCTCATCTGTAAAATGGTGATAGCCATTGTGGTGGAGATCAAATGTGTACACCTAATGTACTGGCTTGCAGGAGGTGCTCAGTAATGTCACCCTGACCTCCCACTCCTGCTGGAGGACCTGCTGCGCTGTACTCAGACAATAATCCCCTTTCCCAAGTGAAGGCTTAATTAGAAGCATTGCAATACCATAGATGACCACCAGGTGGTGCCCAAGCTCCCTACTGCCTGCAGACCTTGGTGGATTTCCTTACTGTACTTTTATGGTTCACTGTTGCTTTTATTACACAAGAAGAGTCATCTCTTGTGTCAGGACCCAGGACTCCTGGCTAAAAACTTCTCCCATCTTCACTTGTTATAGGCAGGAAGGAGGCCTTGCCAGCTGTCCTCCCTGAGGTGGGATCCCAGGTACTTTTCCTGACCTTGGCTGCCCACAATGACAAGGCTGCTAGTACTAAAGGGGCCTCTAGCTAGTGCCAGCGGGCAAAGCCCTGGCACAGAGGTGGAGAACAAACTCTGCCAGCCCAGCTGCCTCCCTGAGACTCACCTGTCACCCCTTGCCTGCTCCCTCTGGAACTGGTGCTGAGACAAATGAAGCCACCCAGCCCCTGGCACAGCCCAATCTGACCAAGTAGCTGAGCTGCCATTGCTGACCATAGGTTTGATAGGCTTATTATGTCAGGGGGACATGTGGACACATCTACAAATGTGTCCTATCCTCCCCAGGGCTGCTGAGGATTTCCTGAGGAGCCCAACGGTGGCCTCCAGCCCTTTCCCCAGCCTTAGTTTGTCCTTGACCAGTGCAAAGTTCTACATACGCAGTTGGTCTTACAAGCAGGGCTGACTCTAGCTGGGCCCAAGCAGCAGAGGGAGAAGTGGGCTGTGGTCACCGGTGAGACAGGCCTCCTGGAACAGCTGTGCAGGGAAGGGCTGGAGCTTGGGCCTGTGCGGCCCTCCAAGCATCACATCAGTAGTCAAATGCAGAGCCCCAGGTCCAGGAATCTGCATTTTAATAAGCTGAGGGGCACTGGGCGTGGTGGCCCAGGCCTGTAATCCCAGTGATTCGGGAGGTAGAGGCAGGAGGATCGAAAACTCGAGACCAGAGGTAGTCTGCATAATTTAGAGACCCTGTTTCAAGAAGTAAAAAAATGAGCTGGGGGCACAGCTTAGTGGTACAGCACTTGCAAAGCATGCAAGGGCAATGCCCTGGGTTTAACCCCCAGTACAGCAAAAACCAACCAACAAACAAACAAAAAAACAAGCTGAGGGGCAGGTCCTCACACTTGGGATTGAAGACCACTGGCCTATCGTGCTGGACTTTCCTGTTTCCCCTACCCCATGTGATGATGCGAGCTTGAGGGCTCCATTCTCCCCCAGAGGGGGAGGTGCCCTGTTTCCTTTGGCTCCTCAGAGTTCTAGGTAAGATTACAAAGCTGCAAGGCCTTGGGAGATGTGACCTGGCCAGGGGTTTCCCCAGCCTCCCTCAGCATCCCCAGGAGCAAGGGAGGGAGCTGGATTCCAGCCTGGCTAGAAAGCACGCTCTAGGGAGTATCACTGGGTTAGACACACTGTCAGTTGACTGTGCTTGGAGGCAGCAGCAGCCGTGACAGAGGGCATTTGCTGGGCCAGGGGAGGTGATTCCTTGGGACACCCAGGTCCTGGCCCCAAGCGAAAGGCGCCGGCCTCCCTCCATGGAAACACTAGGTGCTTCTATGCCAAAGGAATAAAAAAGTCTCAGATGATTCATTTTTCTCAAAACATATATTTACCTCTCCTCTCAGTACATCATTGAGCACCTTTGTCAGACTCTCTCAGGAATGTGCAGAACCCCAACCCGGCACCCTGTACTTTCTAGGCCTTGCCGACAAGGCCCCTCACAGCCTGCACAATGGCATCTTTGTCAATACCAAACATCTTCAGCAGCTCAGCCGGCTTCCCACTTCTTGGTACTTGACCAACAGCCAGGCGGGTGACAGTGACTCCAGGCTCGCCCACTACCGCAGTACACACTGCCTCGCCTATGCCACCTGAGCAATGGAAATGTAAGTCAGAAGATGAGGCTTCAGGGTGAGCAGAGAGTAGGCCTCAGCCCTTCAGTCTGAGTTTATTCCCTGAGCCAACAACAGCAGAGATTGCATATGTTCTACTCCTCTTGCCAGAACAGACATCACTAATCAATTCAGTACTGATCATTTTTTATAATCCCAAATGTGGCTTCTGAATCATTTTTTTAACACCATCCTCTGGGCAGCCATTATCAAACAGGCGAACAGCTACACTTGACCTCAGAGCCTAAACCCATCTCTTCCTCTGGGTTATCTCAGAGAAAGAGGGCATAAGTACTTGTGAAGGACTCATAAAAGAAATTTAGCAGTGCTTTTCCTGTTTGATCTACACAGTTGCCTTACCTTGTTTATCTGAGTCCCAAGAGGGCCGCTGGGACTTGGCCTCTTAATAGGCTACAGGTTTGGCCTGGGGACCCAGCTAACTCAGGGACTCCAGAAGCCCCTGCCATCCAGGAAGCAAGAGAAGCTCCCAACTCCACTACTAAGGGAGGAAAAAGTGGATTGTGTCCCTGGAGGAATTTAAGGTCAGTTAAGCCCTTGGACTTGGGCCCCTGCCCCACCACCCATGGCCTGTCCAATTACCTTCATAGTAGTGGTCCTCCACCGTGAGGATCCTGCCCTTGGTAGCACGGGCGCTGTCGAGAATGAGCTTTCTATCCAGGGGCTTGATGGTGAAGAGGTCCAGCAGGCGGATGTTGATCTTCTCTGTGAGGGAAGATGACCCCAGATGTGGCTGAGGGGAGGGCTGGGTGCCATAAATGGGCCTTCTATGGCCCCCTGGGTGGGGGTGTCTTGGGGGTGTCATATAGCTACAAGCTCAGCCTACAGGTCTTTATCCTGGAGAGACTCAATTGTCCCCTTGTTTTCATGGTTGAGCTCATGCTTTGCCAACCCTTCTGGGGGATCTGCCAGCTGCGTGGCCTGTGGACTGTCCAAGAACACAGAGTAGAATGTGTGGCCCTGATTCACTGTCTCAGCATGGCTGAAACATGACCTCTGTGTGGGGATTCTACTGTAGGGGAGGCTAATGCCTCCTACAATATCATTAACTAACATTGTCATCATCATCATACTACCACCAAGCCCTATGGGGAAAATGGCAGTTTAAAGATGGGGAAACTGAGGCACAATGCTAGTGAATTAAGTAGTGCCCAGCTGAGCTGTGATTCCAACTCCACTGGCGGGGCTATGGGGCTTCTGATCTGACCACCATGCTGGGGCCACAGGGCAGGGACTGTGGTCACTGCAGCTCCAGACTTAGCATCATGCTAGGTGTGGAGCGGTGCCCAAAGGCTGGCTTTACTTACTGTCACCGTCATTTAACTAGATGAGAGTCTCTCTCACCCCCTCCAGAGCTTCACCCGACTTCTCGGGTCCCCCTTTTCTCACCTTTCTTCAGCAGCTCAGCAGCTGCCAAGGCCTCGTGTAGGGTCACCCCGGCCCCAATCACGGTCACCTGGTCGTCTTTGCTCTTCAGAACCACCTAGGGGTGACATGGGGCCAGTGAGGCTCAGGGACTGGGGGCAAGGGTGGGCCCTGACTGCTGGGAGTGGTGGCAGGGAAGGTTTGGCTAGCTCTGTGGGGTGTCGGTGGGGCACAGTAGCACTGACCTTGGCTTGTCCAACCTGGAACTCCTCGTTGTTGTTGTAGATTATGGCATTTTCTGGGCGGCTGGTTCGGATGAAGCAGATGCCCTGGGAACAGAACAGATAAACTGAGGAATACACGCCCCAGAATGCACCAGCAAGCCCTTGCCCTCAGATAGAGAATGGGAATCAACCAGCACTTAGCCTACGGTAAGGCAGTTCCTGATCTGAACTATGTGGGTTAGTTCCTTCTTTTCCTGTCTTGGAGAATCCAACTCAAGGATACTAACAGGCACAACTGCCAAACTGACAGAGGCTGCCATGATTCTCAGTGTGGAAAGAGTGCGGTGATCTATTGGCAATGTCTGCTCTGGAGCAGTAATAGTGGTATATTTTGTTTCCCTGTTCTAACTTCTTCAAGCTATACAAACACTAGGGACAAAGTCAAGAAACAACTCTCTGGGGCAGTAAGTGACCAACTCTATGCCTCCTTGCTGGCCTCTTCTTTTTCCTTTCTAGGGAAGAGCTAGCTGCCACGTGTTGTTGTTGTTAGGTGCCATTGAGTCAGTATCCGACTCATAGCGACACTCATAGGGTTTTCAATGGCTGACTGTTTTGGGATTGCCTTGGGAGTGGATAGCCAGGTCCTTCTCCCATTTTTGCGGTGCTGGGAATTGAACTTGGGACCTCAGAGATTACAGCACAGTGCTCTACCAACTGAACTAAATCCCAGCCCAGCTGCAACGTGACCAACCTTTAAATTGGCTGCTAATTCCACTGCCTTCTCTGTAGCAACTCCATCACTTGGGTAAAAGACGGTTGACATAGGCACTGACCGGAACATGGCCAGATCTTCCAGGGCCATCTGAGAGGGCCCATCTTCCCCTGGGGTATGAGAAAGGATAAGGCAAAATAAGATCTCCCATCCATAGATTCCTGTCTCCTGGAATCCGGGCCCAACCATTCCTGTACTTCCTGCCCAAAGTCATGGGATGTTACAGTTACACCCTAGCTAAACTCACCAATGGACACACCACAGTGGGAGCCGCAGAGGTTGATGTTGCTCTCAGAGATGGCTGCCATGCGAATTTGGTCGAAGGCCCGTGTGAAGAAGGCTGCAAAAGTGCTGCAGAAGGGCACAGTCCTGTCACGTGTAGCACAGCCCACAGCAATGCTCACCTGGGAACAGGTGGGCAGCCAGTCAAGAACAGGCAGGCAGAGGCTGTCCACGGAGCCCAGGACACCTCAAGGCCACCTTTTGGGGAGTTTAGGATTCTGTAATCCTATCAGGTTAATGCCCTGCAAGTGACTTCTGTCTATCCAAAGACTGCAGTTTGTTTCCAATAACCAAACTCCTTTGACTTGAAGCAATCATTTCAAAAGATCTCTTAGGGCTGGGGGTGTAGCTCAGTGACAGAGCACTTGCCTAGCATGCACAAGTCCCTAGGTTCGATCCCTAGCACCATAAAACAACAACAAAAATGTTCTCTTAAAATTATTTTCCTATCCAGGCATGGTGGCTCACGTCTGTAATCCTAGTGACTCAGGAGGCTGAGGCAGGAGGACCACAAGTTTGAAGCCAGAGGCAGCCTATGTAACTTAGTAAGATCCTATCTCAAATAAAAGTTAAAAACTGCCTAGGGGTGCAGCTCAGTGGCAGAGCGCTTGCAAAGCATGTGTAAGGCCCTGCTTTCAACCACCAGTACTGGGGGGATTTTTTTTTTCCTTTGGAATTGTTTTTCTAGCAAAAAGCAAATCTCACCAAGTAGGCTAAAGGTTGTGCATAGACAGTCACCCCTTCCCAGGCTTCTGGGTGCCGCCTCCCCACTTTCCTTGCTAGTTCCAAAGCCTCTGCAGATATCAGTCACCCTCCCTATCCCTCCTCCTGGGTCTGAGGACAGTGGCCTCTTCCAGCAGAAGCTCCAGGCCCTGTGTCCTTCACCCAAAATCATTGAATGTGGTCAGTGGTTCTAAACCAGCTGCCCCCACCTGGTTCTGACACTTGCCAGCTGACATGAGCACTCTTTCCCTGGCACTTGGGGACACTCGAGCTGCCACACCTTCCCAGTGTAGTCCGCACTCTCTGGAAGCCACAAAGACAACTTTTGATTGCTCTGGAGAAAGAACTTTGGAGATGTTCATGGCTCCCAGACGGTGGAAACTCCCTGTCCCCAGCGGCCTGACACTCAGGCTGGGCTCCTGGGCCAGGGGGAGGGGTTATACTGAAAAAATAGGACAAAATATCATTCCTTATTTTCAAAGCCTCTGCCCCTAAGAAGGGCCTGCTACTCCAACTGCACCTACATCAGGGGCCAAGAGTTCTCTCGTATTTGCTTCTCTCAGGGAAGTGGGGGCCAGAGGTTTGTGCCTAACAGGGGATCAACAGAGCTTGGTGGAGCTAAACTATCACATTTCAGCCTCCCGGCTGTACCTTCCTCCACCTGGAAGGTTCTGTACCCTAGGCAATCCCTTCATCACCATGCCTGTCCTACACACACCTCCCTCCCCACACCTGCCCCCTTTTCACCTCTGCCATTTGTACCCTTATCCAGCACATCTGCACCTGGACATAATCAACCAGAATTGTGGCTACTCCAGGCCAAAGGTGAATATGTGGTCTCCCTTGGCTGGCTCACAGCAGACACCTGGTACTTCCAACAGAGCTGCTCAAAGGAGCTGGAGGGCTTCAACCCTGCCCCTGGACACTCGCAGCATAGCCGCACAGCTGTGGCTGGACTTGTATCCCTCAGCGTCCACCCCTGGTACCCACCATATTCTGCTCGGCAATGTAGCATTCAATGAAGCGCTCCGGGTGTTCCTTTTTGAAGAGCTCTGAGAAGGTAGAATTCTTGGTGTCCCCATCCAGGGCGATGACTCGGTCGCTGGCATGGCCCAGCTTGGCCAGGGCCTGCCCATAGGCCTTTCGAGTGGCTATCTGCAGAGGACAGGAAGAAGGCTCTGAGTATACCAATGGGACACGTACAAGGCTGCAGCCTCGATCCTGCTGGCCTCCAGGGGCCTCTGAAGCTTTCAGGGAGAAGGTAAGAATGGAGGCAGCAGCTGGGCGCAGTGGTTCATCCCTGTAATTTTAGCAATTCGGGAGGTGGAGGCAGATCACAGGTTTTGAGGCCAGATGCAGCCTGTGTAAATTAGCAAGACCCTATTTCAAGGTAAAAATAAAAAATGGGCTGGGGGTGCAGCTCAGGGGTAGAGTGCTTGCAAAACATGCATAAGGCCGAGTTCAACCCCAAAGTACTGAAAAAAACAGTGGCGGGGAGGCAGCTGAATTAAGTCCAACAACACAACTTTGCCAATGACTACAGTGAATGTCTGTGTACAAGAATACAGGGACTGGGAGAAAAATAGACGTAGGCTACATTGATGGGTTCACCCAGGCAAGGATCCTGGAGCAGGACAGCCTTGCCTAACCTTTGTCAGGCCATGAGGGGGCATTGGGGTTTGCTCTCCTTTCTGCCAGGAGCTTAGTGCATGACTGTGGGAAGTCCTTTGTCCTTTCTGAGCCCCTGCAGGTAAGCAAGCTCAGAGCTGGCTGTCCTCTGGAGGGAATGGACAAGCATGTGAGGGAGCCTCAGGGTTCCCTCCTCACCAGACTCTTCCCCTTCCCTTCCCTAGCCCTGTGGAAGGTACATCTTGGGCTTGGCCCGAGAACTAGCATTACTCCCACCACCACCTCCAGTCCAGAAAAGCAAGATCTAACTATGTACCTTGTCCCCAACTTTGTAGCTGGGTGGGGTGGGCATGCGGATGTTGGCAATGTCCACTGAGGGAGCATCCTCCTGGGGGGGAGTTGCCAGGATCTTCTTTTTGCTCTGGATCTGGCTGTAGATGTCCTGGATGATCTGGTCAGCCATGTTTTTGGGGATCGGTTTCCCGTGCCAGGACTCTTTATCTTCTATCCCTGCACACACAACACAGGAGGACAGAGGGACAGGTGAGGTGGAAGCTCCTAGAAGACTGGGCAGGTGCTCCAGGGTTCCTGGCCTTCCACCTGTCCAGGGAAGGCAGGAAGCCTCCCATGAGGGAAAGGACAGGAATGGTGTCATAGGAAAGCAGGGTACAGCACTAGGTACCGTCAGGGACAGAAAAGGAGGGTCACAGTGAATGGCACACCTGCATGCCTGCCATTCCTCCTGGAGCTCAGCTGAGTGGGAAGGAAAGGGGAGTGTAAAAGAATGTTGCCAAGGACACAGCCCCTGTCTCTGCCACTGTTTCCCTCAACTCCCTGCCTTGGTCCCCACAAATTGCAGAGACAGGTCGGCGGCTATAGACACCACAGATTGTTTGTTGCTGGGTCAGGAGGGACTCCAGCCATAAGAAGGAGAAGCTGAAGGCCAGAATACAGCCATCACTGCCAAGGTCACTCGATGCATCTGTGAGCAGCAGAGTGGGGTCTACAAACACCGAGACATGCCCACCCCTTAAAGCCCTGCTGTCTGGGGATCAGTAAGGCTTAATAATCCCCTTCTCTGAGGTCACCTCAGGTGTTACCGTAGCCTGCGCAGAACCAGTGACCCTTCCAGGTAGCATCCACCAGCTACTGGGCTACCAGGACCCTCCCGGAAGCTGTGAGGATCCAGGTTCTACCCAGTTGTAACCTGAAGGGTCAGTGGTAGGCACCAGCACTGAGGCCAGGACAATATCTCAGAGTCTTCACCTCAATGTCCACCACCTCCTGGAAGGCTCCCCGGGCTGCTGTAGCATCTTTCAGAGTATCCTTATATATCCTGAGTCCATGCAGGCAGGCAAGAGGAGCCAGGAGCCCTGGGCAGGCAGGTATGCAATCAGGGGCATCTGGTACAGAGAAGCTGACCCAAGGCCGAGAACCAGGGTTTCATTGTGCCACCAACTTCCTCTATCTTTCTGACCACTTTTTGTATTTTTTTCCCCCAATCTATATAGATTTCTTCTTTTCTCTGTTTTGCAATGCTGGGGCTCCAATCTAGGGGCACATACATGCTAGGCAGGATGGTCTACCACTGTGCTACCCCCAGGAATTCAATTTTTTGTTTGTTTTTTGAAATAGGATCTCACCATGTGGCCCAGTCTGGCATGGAACTATGTAGCCTCGGCTGGCTTCAAATTTGCTATCGTCCTACCATCACCTACTGAGTGCTGGGATTATAGGTGTGCACCACCATGCCTAGCTCCACTTATTTTTTTAAATGGCGACATTTTCTTTGCCCATTTGTCCATCAATGGACACCTAGGTTGAGCCCGATCTTGGTGGGCTATTGTGAACAATGTTGCAATAAACATGCCAGTGCAGCCATCACTGACATACTGATTTAATTTCCTTTGGAAATATACATTCATTGCTGCATCACATAGCAGTTTCAGTTTTCTGTTTTCTTTTTTTTTTCCCTTTTTCTTTCTTTTTTGCAACACTTGAGAGTTGAACCCAGGGCCACACACATACTTTGTTAGTGCTCTACCAATGGGCTACACACGTAGCTCCCTTTTATAATTTGTCTGGAGACATGGTGTCACTAAATTACGCAGGCAACCTCTGGCACCAGACTCAGAATTCTCCTGCCGCTATCTCCTGAGTTGCTGGGATTATAGGCATGTGCTACCACACCCAGCTTTTAGTTTTAGTTTTCTGAGGCACCTCCACACCATTTTCAATAATGGCTGCACTAATTTACATTACCACCAACAGCATGTAAGAGCTCCCCATTCCACATTTCCCCTTCGTAGCCTTTGTTACTTTTCATCTTTTTGGTTATACTCATTCTAACTGGAAGGAGAGATGTCATTGTCCCTGACCACTTCTAGTCCCATTTTCTCATCTTTAAAATGGGCAAGATTAAAACACCACCAATACCCACCCCCCAGAAAAGAAAGGCCCACTTATGTCTGCCCTACTCTTAGACCTGGCACAGAAATCATTTACCAAGCCCTTTCCCATAAGATGGAAGAGAACTTGGGTCCTTCCAGGTTCTTGTAGGGTGATGGTATGCCATCCTTCAGGTCAGGGCAGAGGGCTGAAGCTGGCAAAGACACTTTTACAAAGTGTCAGGGTGAATGTCCCTCAGCTGTGTCCCTCAGTGCCCTCCTATCCACAGGCCCTTTCCAAGTTCCTCCTCTCCTTCCTCCTGCCTGCATACTCAGCTAACTCAGCATGCCACTCAGCTAACACTAGGCTGACCTGGTTTCAAATCCTAGTTCAGCCATGCAGACTTGGACACCTCAGGGAACACAGCATCTCCTGCTCTCCTTCCCGGGAGCTCGGTGTGCTCAGGGAGTGGCCAAGGGCTGGGAGGCTCACACACAGACCTGTGATCCCACGGCCCTTGAAGGTCTTGGCGATGATGGCTGTTGGCTGGTGCTTGGCCTGGCCAAAGGCCTTGCACAGCTCCTCCACGCTGTGTCCGTCCACGATGATGGCATGCCAGCTGGAGACAGAGGCAGCAGAGGGTGAGAGGCAGGCAAAGTACCCTCAAGTACTCCCAGGAAAAGGCATGGCCTGGTACCTGATGGCTTGCCTGGGCCCCACCCCTCAGCTGCATCCCAAGCTGGAAGGCCTAAGGTGTTCCTGTTTCCAATTTGGGTTTTCTTTCCCTTGCTTGCTCCTTCCCTCCCTCCCTTCTCTCTTTGTGTCCGTTTTTTAGTACTTGGGGGCAAGTGCTCTACCACTGGACCGCCTCCTCAGCCCTTTTTAAAATTTTGACTCAGGGCCTTGCTACTCAGGCTGTCTCAGGACTCGAACTCATGGTCTGCCTCAGCCTCCCCAGGCATTGGGGTTAAGAGGTGTGTGCCACGATATTTGACCTTTCCTTCTTTTTCACAATATTTACTTCCTTTTGTTTGCTTTTGCAGATTTCCCTCTTTCCTAAACAATTCACTGCTTAGCTCATGCATCATCTCTTTCATTCCTGATCTGCTCATTTCCTACTAAGAGCTGCTTGGGGGACAATACACTGGGTTTGAAATCTGTCTGCTATTAGGTTTAAACTTTTTTTTTTTTGGGTGGTATTTGAGGGTTGAACCCAGGGCCTCAACACAGCTTGCAAGTGTTCCGCTACTGGATGGCACCCCCAGTACATTTTTTGAGTCAGGGTCTCATTAAGTTATTATGTAGGCTGCCTCTGGACTTGAACTCAAGATCCTCTTGCCTCTGCCTCCCGAGTAGCTGGGATGACAGGTGTGAGCCACCCACTCGGCTTGCCATTATGTTCTTGATGAATTTTCTTTAGTACTGGCGGGTTGAACCCAGGGTTCTCATGCATACTAGGCAAGTCCTCTACTACTGAGTTGCTCACTCGACCCCTTATTTATTATTTTGAGGGTCTCATTAAGTTGTACAGACTGCCTCTCACACCAAACCTGCAATCCTGCCTCTGCCTGCCAAGCTCCTCTGGAGCTCCAACTGCTTGTATCTGGGGCTAGGGATGGGGACACTGAGGTTTGGGCCCTCTAATTGGCACTCCCCAGTGTTACTGCTGAGACTATGGGTGGGTACAATAATGCCGGTTCCTTTTTTTTTTTTTTTTTTTTTTTAAGTACTAGGGGTTGAACTCAGGGCCTCCAATATACTAGATACACTCCCCGCCACTGAGCTCAGCCCTTTTTAAAAATTTTTTATATTGTGACACCAACTTGCACAGGCTGCCTCTGGCCTTCAACTCAAGATCCCTGTGTTTCAGCTTCCCAACTCACTGAGATTATAGGCGCGTGCCATGGTGCCTGCCCAGCCTGGAGGACACATTTAAGCTCTTTACACGTGCTGGAAACTTTTATAAAACAAACCCTACTGGCCAACATAAATGGCAAGGAGCCAGGGTGGGGCAATCCTGCTTCTCAAGCAATCTTTTTAGGACTCTTTTGGGCATATTAGTAGTAATACAGGCAGCAGGAAGCACATACTGAGTGCTCACTGTGTAGGCGCGGTGCCAAGCATTATGCACACTAATTCATTTGCGCTCACAACCACATGGAGTTGTTGCTCCATTTTTTTTTGAGGCGCTGGGGGATTGAACCCAGGGGCTTGCACATGCTAGGCAAGTGTTCTACCACTGAGCTGCACCCCCAGCCCATTTCTTATTTTATTTTGAGACAGGGTCTTGCTACGCCTGGCCTCAAACTTGTGATCCTCCTGACTCTGCCTCCAGAGTCTTTGGGGTTACAGTATGTGCCACAGCACCCAGCCTTGTTGTCCCTATTTTTAAGACAAGTCAACAGAAATACTCCAGGTGGAATAACTTGCCCAAGGTCACAAAGCAAGTTAGTGGTAGAGCTAGGACTTAAGGAATCTGGGTTCAGAGCCACAAGTTATGGACACAGGCCATGGGGACAATGCCAAATCCCGGGACTGATGTGGCCTTGGGGAGGCCCTGGAGGAAACTTGTGGTTTGCCCAACAGAGCGAATATTCCTTCCCTTCATCCTCTCCCTCCATACGGTCAGTCATCAGAAATGACACAGCGGTGTCCACAGCGTTACTGCCAGGCAACCTTCATCAGTTTGGCACAATCACAGGCATGGGCTCATCTACAAAGGGCAGCCATGGAGGCCTCGCCTGAGGCCCTCCAAGCTGGTACAGCTAGAGCTCCGCTCACCCCGCCGCCCAGAGGCCTCCCCTCCATGACTTCCTTAGCCATTGCAGAGCCTGGGGATCTGGGTCCCCTGGAGCTCCAATTGCTTGTATTTGGGCCTAGGGATGGAGACAGTGAGGTGAGGGCCCTCTAGCTGGCACCTCCCCAGAAGGACCTCCCTGCTTTGTAACCCCTCACTCTGAATCATGACCATTCGAAGCCCGAGGGGCAAGTCTAGAAACCGTGCCTCCGTTTCACTGGGAGAGAGAACCTCTTCCTCCTCCCAGGCTGGCTGGGGCTGGCCACAGGCGTGGCCATCCAACTGATGCTCACTGAATGAGCCGCGTTAACAGATGTGCACTTTCCCAAGAACAAAGTGAGACTATGGGAGAAGCTCTGAGAACAGTGTGCCATGACACCAGGCAAATAAACTTTCTTCAGACTGGGCCTTAGTCCCCCATGTCCACAGCAATAGTCCGAGCCACTGAGTCCAAATGCCAGGAGTTTGGAATTGTGAGCCAAAACACTACAGAACGGAGAGCTTTAGCTGGGGCTTAAGTTCCAGGCTGTGGCTCCTGCCTCTGCATAGCTTTTATCACCAACAACTCTCTATGCTGTGATCATCCTCAAGCCCCAGACTCATACATACCCGAAGGCCTCGCAGCGCTTCTGGTAGATGTCCACCTGGTGCTGCAGTGGGGCCGGGTCGCTCTGACCCAGTCGGTTGACATCAAGAATGGCAACGAGGTTGTCCAACTTGTAAATGCCAGCGAAGGCCATAGCCTCCCAGACGGAGCCCTCAGACAGCTCTCCATCTCCCAGCATGCAGTAGACCCGGTAGCTGTGGACAGAAGGCAGGTGGGAGGCCACTTCCTCTCCCCTGGGCCAGTCAGGCCCCTCAGCCCCATCCTCCCAAGGAGTCAACTCTCTGGGTAGAGTCAGTCACGTATGGCCACATGGAACAGACAGCCGGGATCTGGAAGGGGACAGCATCACCAGGTCCCTGCTGCCCACCCTTTTGGTGAGGAAAGGGCTGTGCAGGAAGCTGTCCAGAGCCCCAGAAAGGACTGGCTGCTGTAAGATGATGGAGATCTGGCCAAAAAGAGCTACAAGAATGGGGGATGCTTGGGCAAGAGGAATCTGAGGAAGAGTGGGTGAGGTGAAAACTGCCCATGGGCAGCAGGCATGTGGAGGAGTCCTGGGACCCAGGGGAGGGCCCAGGCTCACTCTTGCCTGGGGAGGTAAAAGCCGCCTGGGGAGAGAATGGGCTCAGCTGAGGACGCCTGTGGACAGCATCTGCATGGGGACCAGGTGTCTCACAGGTGGACTTTCCCCAAGCCCCTACGTGGGCTGGGGCTGGTATTTTCTCCACTTAGGGCCACCTTCCCCCCTCAGCAGGGGCAAGGTGGATCCTCTCAAAGCAGCGAGGCAAGAAAAGAGCGCAGAACTGGGATGCATTGTTCAGAGAACAGAAGTTTCCCTGGCCCTGAAGGATGGCAGAGGAAAAGAGGGTGAAGCTAGAGGGAGGGGACCAATTCAGGGACTCTGATCCCAGCTCCTGGGGAAGTGAAGTGATGGGAGGGAGTACGGTTAGGCAGCAGCCACAGGCATGAAAAAAACTGCTGGTGCTGGGCTGAGTGAACCCCTCCTGAGGGGAGTTCCGCTGTTATTCCAAACCACAAGGACCAGGAAGCAGGGTCAGAACGGTCAAAGGACTTGTCCGAAGGCCACACTGTTGGGCAATGGCTGAGCCAGGATTCAAACGTGTCTGGCTGCAGCCCAGAAGGTGTGAGATCACACAGGAGGCAGAGCAGCAAGGGGGGGGGGGGGCAGCCGCCTTTGCCCTGCCCAGTGTCCCCAGGGAATGAGGCTGGTGCCAGGTAGGGCTGAGGGGAAGCAGCTGCCCTCCTGCTGCTCTGCAGATAGGTCCTCCACCAGGCCTGGGAGGCAGGACAGGGAGGAGGCGGGGCCAGCCAGTGGCAGAGCTGTCACCGTGACTCAGCACTTCCGCCAGTGCAGTCAGGAAGAGCTCCCTGCATCCTCTCTGCCTGGTGTGGTTTCAGAGGCCTCCACCAGCTGGGCCACTGGCTCTCTGGCCAGGATGGCAAGGGCCCACACTTCACAGAGGCCTCCTTGAACCTAGGCTTTTCTGAAGTTGGGTCCTATCTGCAAGGTGTCCCTTCCTGAAGGGTACAAGGGCCCAGAGACCCTGAAGGGGCTCTGGACTGGCACAGCAGCTCCCCAAAGGGACCTCTCTGACAGGGCTGAGCCAGGGAGGCCAGTGGGGAACTTGCGCTCCCCAGAAAGGCTTCAAGGAAAGGAGAATGCCTGCCGTAGCAAAACCTAACCCATTTCCAGGGAAGTTGGACTGGAGCTGAGTGGAGTCCCAGCCTAGCTCTGGGCTTTCAGACAAGGGACAAAGCTAGGCCTGCAGGGGCAAATAGGCTGAGGTCAGGAGGACATCCTGAGGTCCTGAGATGCTGGGAAAGGGGCTGTGAACAGGAAAGGGGGCATAACAGAAGGCAAAAGAAAATTAGAAGGATATGGGAAGGAAATAATTTCATGCTAGAATTTAGTTTTGAAGAAGGATAGAAAGATAGGGAAAATTTGGGGGTCACAGAAGGGAAAAGAGCTTTCACTCTAGGATCAGGTTTAGATCCAATGAACCAAAAACCTAGGATTTTGACACAACTACCAAGAAAATTGCTGAAAAGAGTGCCTGCATAGAGACATCATCTTGAGAGAGATTTCAAATAAAAATGTTAAAATGGCAATAAGCCATGCTTAGGGTCAAAATGTCTGTGAACCTGAAGTTTAACCTTACTTTCTTCTCTGTAGTCCTGTGCTTCTCTGAGAATCTCACAAACAAGATTATGGGCCATGTGTACATCTTCATAGCACTCTTTTCTTATCTGTAAACTTATACAATGCTCCTCTGGAACCATCTTACAGTCTCATTTTACTAAGAAGAAGTTCCTCAGATAGAAAATATACCAAAACATTTCTACTTAATCTTTTAAACCCTCTAAACAACGGAACTTCTTCACTTTGACTTATTTTGTCCTATGATTTAGTCTTACTGGCATTTTCCTCTCATCCCTAAACCTAAACAATGTACCTTGTAAAGCCATCTTACAATTTCAATTACAAAAATTCTTTAAGATGGGATAGGTAAACCACTTCATTGTTTTGCTTAAACTTTGAACTGGGTGAATTATATCCTTTGAACAATGTAACCGTAAAGTCACAAAAATCAATACATAGTTATTAAGCTACTCAAATGCTCTTCTCTCTTGTGAGAAGCCCACATTCCATGTCCTGGATGTGTACTATGATTCTTAAGTGATTCTCTCTCTTGAGAAGCTCACACCTGTGTCTTGGACAGGTACGATTATTCTTTTCTTAAGTACCTCTTTTTTTTCCTCTTTGGATGCCCATACTTAAATCTAAAGCACATACTGTCTCTTATCCTTAATTAATAAATTCACTAACTTTGTTTCACTCTGACTCATCCTGAAATTCTTTTCTGCAACAGAGCTAAGGACCTAGCCCACCTGAGCAGAGGTCCATGAGCCGGGGAACTCCTCGGACTACAGGTGGCAGTGCTGATAGAATCAGGGGTTGGGACTACATTATGATTCACTTAAATATCTATATTGAAGTATGTCTCATAGTAGAACAGGCAGCCTGAGAATCTAGAGACCTATAGTTATAAAGGAACCTAGCCAATAAATAAAACTTTAATTACTAAACTGCCACAGGAAGAAGTTAACTTACTCTGTATATCACAGTACCAAAAATTCAAAGATGTGCCTAAAGAAATTAGAAAGATTTAGGCTGCTCAAAAACTAATAGCAGTTTCAGAGAGAGAGACATGCCTGCTGTTAATCATTATAGATTCCATGTACTGCATTCTTTTGACCAATGAAATAAAAGCTTCTACTAGGTAGGTAGGTAGGTAGATAGATAAATAGATAGATAAAAATTAGGAGTTGAGGGCTATAAATGTGCACAGTCATGAATTAATATAAAGACAAGGCCTAGTTTATTGCAAAACTGTTTGTAAACCATCTAACATGCTCAAGAACCAAGGACTAGTTACGTGGATTACAGTACATCCACAAGACAGAACCTCCAATCATAAAACTAGCTCCTGATAGTATGAGAAAATGCCCATGACAGAAGGTTTTGTTTCTTTAAAAAAGCAGAATATGAAGTTTTATACATACTAGAATTATGAATTTCTAAGTTTTTTTCATAACATGGAGGAAATGCAATATATTGTTAGATTTAAATTGGGGGATGGGGCTAACAGTAAAGAAAATGTTTATTTAATTTTTGTAATACTGTCCTATACCTTTCAAACAAGATAGCAGGGAGAAATGGTGCCAAGAGCCTGATCTGTTCTATGAGGATGGGACCTCTAGGTGCCTGGCTGGGCCTGATAATCCCTCAGAACCCTAACCCCCTCCCCCAGGTACAGCCTAGGCCTCAGCTAACCCTGGCCCCAAGCCATCCTGGCCTCTGGGAACCCGCTAAACCCCTTCTCTCTACACTGGCTTGTTCCATTATGTTAGGGTCAGGAAATGATCCTTCATAGGGAATTATTTCAAGCAACTGTAGGGAATAATTAACTCACACCTCTGGTTCTGGGCCAAATAAAATGTTCTTAAACATACATCCCATTCTTTGTGACTCTTTCTTCAATTCACGGTGAATCACTTCTGGGTGTAGCCAAGGCTGCCCCAAAGTTCAGCCTGGGATTGCGAGCCAAGGCTGTGCTGCCAGGTGAACTGGCCTGATGGGGGCAGCCAGACAGGGGCTCTTCTGGAGAGCCATCTCCTGAGCCCCTGCACATAGCAGGGGCTCCCCACAGTGCAAAATGCAGTCGGGCTCCTTGCAGCCACCTGTCCTTGGAGGGCCCACTCATCTGTCAGCCCCAACCTCTGGCTGTGGCCCTTCTCCTGCAGGGGTGGGAAGGGCAGTGGGAAGCCTGAGGCACGGCTGCTGCCCTCCTTCCCTAAGCAGCTCGCAAGCTACCTCCTGAGCTTCCCCAGGTCCCACCAAGCAGCCCAGTGACTCTGAATATCCCCTCTGAGTGTTCCCACCACTGACCAGGGGATTGAAGCAAGCACTTTCCCTGGCTTCCTCATCTGCAAGAGGGTACTCACATCCCTTCCTACCTCACAGGGTCTTATCAAACCTGTTAAGCACGTGGGTTCCCAGCACAAGGCCTGGCTCCCAAGTGGCAAAAGAATGAAGGAATCATTCTGGCCAGTGGTGATTCTTAACAGCCTGCAGCCTCTGCCCTTCAGGCCAAATTTCAGGCCACAGTGGGTCAATTGTGGCTGAAATTTGTCCTAAGGGGAGTTGAGGGCTTTTCTACAAACCACCTGGGGCCAGAGCAGCCAGCCTACTCAGTCTGACTGCTTAGCCACCCTCTGCAGATTCCATGGTCTCTTAGATGACTGTCGCCTCCCTGGCTGAGAAGAGGTAACTCAAGTGCCCCAGAACCTTCCGGAACACAAATCCCAACACTTTTCCAGGATAAAGGCAAGTAGCCCAGGCCTGGGCACTGGGTGGCTAATCAGACATTGGATGGGGAGACAGTTCTGAGACTCCTGGGGTCCAGGCACTGGGCTTAAGGCAACAATTGACTCCTCAGCCAAGGCACTCTAGCTGAAGGGCCTAAGATAGCACCGTGCACTCCTGAGTGCAAACCTGGCCTGTCAGCCACTCCTAAAGATTCTGGGCAGGTCCATTAACTCTTCTGGGTCTGCTTCCTCATCTGAAATAGGGGCTGGTTATGATATCCCCCTTGGTGAATCTTTTTAAAAAAATTTTTTTTCCCATTACTAGGGTGGGGGGTTGAACTCAGGGTCACTTATGCTGGGCAAAGGCTCCACCATTGACCCATACTCTCAGCCCCTTTTTAACCTTTTAAATTGAGGATTTCACCAAGTTCCACAGGCTGCCTCTAGCCTTGAACCTGAGATCCTCCTGTCTCAGCCTCCCGAGTAGCTGGGATTAGAGGCGTATACCACAGCACCCAGCCTTTACTAGGGCAGAACAGGTCATATATATTTCTCAGCCCCAGCCAGGCAAGAGGAGGTGCAAGAAGTGGAGAGGTGGGGGGTTAAGGCTAGACCATTGAGAACCCCTCTCAAAATTACTGAGGGTAGGGATGGGGAGTGGGGGTGTTACCTGGCTTTGTCGAAGTATTTGCCTGTGTAGGCCATCCCGCAAGCAGCCCCAAGACCTTGGCCTAGGGAGCCAGTGGCCACATCAGTGAAAGCTTGTTTCTGTCACGAAAGAGAACCACAGTCACTCACAGGGAGAGGAGACAGCTGCATGTATCCACCTGGCCTCAGCAGCTGTGGCAGCCAGGGCAGGCCACTCCCATGAGCACCTGGGGAGCCCCTCACTTGCAGAAGGTGCTTCCCTAGGATATGACTTCTCATTCTCATGGGAAAAGTGGGTTCAATCTCCAGCTCTACTCTCCAGTGAACTATGCGACCTGAGGCTGGGGACTAAACTTCTCTGAACCTCAAATTGTCTTGTCCACCTGTTCAGTGGCTGGAGAATTTGTGACAATATTAACATAGGACATTTGGCCTTAGTGAGCACCCAGACCATTTTTTACAGTTTTTACAGTAACTCGTGAACTCCAATGTTTATGAGGATACCCGCTGGCATCCTGAGGAACAAGCTGGGCTCCTTCCCTGGAGCATTACTAGCTGGCTCCCTGGTGAATCTCTCTTTCCAAGCTGCATCTATCCAGCCAGAGAGCCTCATGGGGTAGGGAAGCTCATGAGGGGCCTCAAAATGACTTGTACTTATGTGCAGTTTGGGGTGAATATGATGTGCTCCCAAACACCAACCTGTCCTTCCTCATCTCAGACTCCTTTCCACACTCCAGCTTCTTGGTGGGTGCCCCTGCCCCTCTCCCTCATGCCTGGGAAGCTCCTGGCAGAGCACTTACCGGGACTGGGTGCCCATCCAAGTCAGAGCTGATCTTCCTCAGGTTCAGCAGCTCCGCCTCGGGCAGGAAGCCAGCTTCAGCCCACACTGCATACAGGATGGGGGCTGCATGGCCCTGCCAGGAGGTGGACAGCAGAAGGGGTCAGGTGCAAAGCTGAGACTTGGAGCTGTTCCCACTGAGCCCTGGGACCTCGCTGAGCCGGCCAGCCAGGGTATCCATTTCAGGAGAGGAAGCAAATGGAGGCCACCTCTCTCCTTTCATCCCTCTCCAGCCTCTTGGTTTCCAGCCCAGCATTCCCATGGCTGAGGCTGGGCACCATGACGACAGGTGCAGGAGGACACAGCTGTGCAGCTAGAGGAGGCCACAACTCCAGCAGGCAGCCGGCCGCCCTAATCCCTGGTTTCTGGCATGTGACAGACTTGGACAGATTTCTAAGCCCTATGGCCTGCCCCAAGAGATCAGAGGCTGCTGAGCCATGCCTGAGGGCAGCTGTGGTGTGGTTCGTGGCTGTGACTTTCTCCATCCCAAACCCTGCTGCAACGGACCACCACTCCTGAGAGGAGCAAGCTGTGGCCTTTGGAGTGCTGGCACAACACACAACGTCTCGGGCAGAAAGCCACAAAGTAGCCCCAGATCTGGATCTGAGTTCCACCTGTCAATACTAAAGTGAGCAGAACACTCAGCAGAAACACTGTTTCCATCACCCCCTTCCTCACTCCTTTGGGTGAGGGCCTTGTATCTGGCCCCATGGAAGAGTCAGTCACCCATTAATCAGGTCACATGCTCCTTAGGTCACGTTAAGTTTACCAGCTGGCTCAGCAGAACATGGCACTGAGGGATGGTCCAGCAGGTGAAGGCTCCTGGGAGGGGTCAGGACTGGGCTTAACGGCGGGGTAGGTCTCCTTCAAGACCACCCACCATTCCAGGGCCCCTGCAGCACCAGGCCCCAGGTGAAGGGTGGCTGGCTGCAGGCAGCTGGGCTCTTACCTTGGAGAGTACAAAGCGATCGTTGTGGGGATTCCGTGGGTCCAGGGCCTTGTAGCGCATGGTGTGGAAGAAGAGGACAGCCATAATCTCAGCGGCACTGCAGCATGATGTGGGGTGGCTGTGGCCCAGGAGAGAAGACAGACATGTGCATCATGGCCACTGACCACTGACCTACAGTACTCGCCCTGGGCCTGTGTACAGGGACCTGGGGATGCCTGTCCTGAGGCGAATCACACAGGGCTGGCTTACCAGAGAGCCCTGTGCTCCTGTTCCCTGGAAGGGTGGCACAGGGTGTCAAGGAGACCTCTCCTGGTGGCTGGGGATCTGAGCCAGCTAGTGGATGTCAGAAAGTATCATGCTCTCCCAAGGACACCAGCCTGGGCCCCTAGTCATGGCCACTGGAAAATCCTAGGGCTGGACTAGAGTAAGAAGGAAGAGGGGACAGGGGAGACCAAGTGCAGCAGATCAGGCCCAAAACTGGCTCCATTGGGGGTGTGGGCTGGGGAGCAGCCAGTATGAAGTGGAGCCACCTCATGGCTCCGAGCAGGAGTCTAGGGACCCAGCTGAGGAGCGGAGCCACCTCTACCACCGACCCACGAGCCACATGCCAATGGGACTGCCCAGGCTCTGCCCCCTTGTGAAGGGCACCCTGCCCCCCCAGGCTGCTGGTCCTCTGGGGCCATGGGGCAGGGGTTAGGAACTGGGCTTCCCTGAGTTACCACAGAACTCCCAGGAGCCTCGACACACAGGTTTGGGAAGGTTTGGAAGCCTGGAAAAAAAAAATCAAACTTGGGTTTTCCAATCGCCTCACTGGGCTACTAGGCAGCTTTTTAAATGGGCATTTTGAAGGCTGATGTAGCACCTGGAGCCATGTTTTTGTGCAGAATTTAAAAAGCAAAACACAATCTCATCTTCTACAAAGGCTACAGTTGTAAAGATAAAAACCCCTTCTGCCTGTAGTAGGCGCTGAGGTGGAGCCAGCAAAAGCGAGAATCTGTGCTTCGAGCCCCATAGTGGTAGGGCCAGGGGATCCCCGCTTTTTGGACTTTAATAACTGAATGGCTCCTGAGCAAAGGAATGAACACCAGAAAGTAGAAGGATTACATCCTAGAGATGAGACTCATCCAGGTGGCAAAGCACCCAGCTGATCAACCCAGCTGGAGTCCCTGCTGGGACCCGGTGCAACTCTGGGTTATCCCTGGAACCCTCTGGTCCAGAGTCCTGGGAAGAGGCCAGCCTTGGGCCCACGCCTCCCAGCCTCCCCGGCATGCAGCTTGGCTCAGCCCCGATGCTGCTCTCTGGGGCTCTTCACACTAAAACATGCCCAACGCCAAAACCAAGGGCACATGCAACACCTGGGGCTCACACCAGCCCTCCTCCCCTCTCCACCGGCCCCATGAGGTTAGGGGTGAGTCACTCCCAGCACAGACACGTTAGTACAGGAACCAAGAGAACTGTCCATGCTGGTTTAGTAGCCACATTCCCGCACACCATCGTCTTGTACTTAACCACGTCTACGAACTCCTGGTCAGGGGGAAAACACACTACACCTGAAAGAGGGAGGTGAGGACACGTGAACGAGAACCTTTCCTACCTGGCAGGGACCCTAATCCCTTGCTCCCAGTGCCAACTTCAGCTGGAGGACACCCGATCAACAAGCGTCAGGTGGGCCTCCTGCCCTTCCCACCTCCAAGGGCAGCCCCATCTCCGGGGAACCCTGCTTGAAAAGTCTCAGCCCCGTTTTGGGGCAGCCATAGAGGATTCTGGGACAAACTGCTCTGAGGAGAAAGAAGACAGGAGCAGAGGCTCCACCTGCCCTGTCCACCTTGCCACACTGGTGACATTCCCATGTGGCAAGTAGGAGGGGCTTGGGGAGAAAGAGCTCAGGACAAGTGCTTTCTGCATGTGGCAGAGGCATTTCCAGACCCAGACAGAGGGGACATGGAGCGAGGGTGCTCAAATGAGGGATTCCAGAAGCTGGAAAGCAGAATGAACAGCTGATTTCAAGCTCTCCTCCTCCCTATGCCCTTGAGGGGTGAGCCTGCAACATTTTATTTCCTCCACAGCCCACATAGGCCAGCCAATGGCACTTCTCACACCCGCCAAACAAACAAATACAGAAAATGGGACCCCTGGGAGCCAGGGTCCTCTTCATTCCTTTTGAGGTTGTCCCTTTGCAAAGTATCCTCTGGGACAGGAAATGGGCTGTGCCACTTGGGATGCATGACTTACTCCTGCCATCTCCCTGGGGCTCAGCTTCTTCCCTTACAAATGGTGATGCTGTGAAGGGGTGGCTGGGGGACCCAGTAAGAAAACATAGATGCATAGGGCGTGGTGGTGGTGCACATCTATAATCCAAGCAACTCAGGAGGCAGAGGCAGGAGGCAGGAGGATTGAAGGTTTGAGGCCAGAAGCAGCCTGTGTAACTCAGCAGAGACTCTGACTCAAGAGAAAAAGGGAGTAGGGATGCAGTTCAGTGGTAGAGTAGGCATGCGGCCATTGGTTCAATTCCTGAGTATGACAACAAAAAATATAACATAAAAAAAAAAGTGGGTTGGTGGCACAGCCTGGTGGTGGAGCACTTGCAAAATATGTGTGAAGTCCTAAATTCAACCCCTAAGCTACCAAAAAGAAAAAAGGAAAAAAAGGAAAAAGAGACAAGAAAAAAAGAAAAAAATGCATGGATGTAAGGGACTCAAGTTACTACTGGCCACCACTATCAGCTAGGGGACCTGGTACCAAATCTCTCAGTGCCTTCAATCACTTATCTACAGGCTGGGACCATGACCTACCCTCTTACAAGCAAGAAAAAGAAATGAGCCACAGATTGAGATAGGGCTTTGTAAACTGTAAAGTTCTGAGTACTGCAGACACAGACACTTCCAAGCTCAACCTATTAGAGGGCCTCTGGGGCCCAAAGCATAGGAGACTCTGGCCTAAGGGTCAGACACCTGCAGGTGGAGGCTGCGCCCCGTGATGCTGTGACCTGGCTAAAGATGAACACTGGCCAGTGATGGGCTGAGAGGTGGGGTGGAGGGGCTGTAGGTGCCTCCTCTGCTTCTTTTTTGTGCTACAGGAGGGTTACACACAGACTTGACTATTTGTCCAAAACCGTGCCTTGGCCTGAAAGGTTTGCTTACAATCCCAACTAGTTCAATCTATGCATAGGGTCTAGAGAGCTTGGCACTAGGCCCAAAAAAAGTTTCTCAAAGATCCTCCCTCCCAAGTGCCCTCCTGCAGAAGAACACATGTCCTTCTTTGGTCCCCTGAAATGGAAGCCTCACTTGTCCTTTACCACTCTGCCCACAGGCTTCCCAGAAGGAAAGGGCCAAAGAAGAGCCCCCTCCCTCTGACTGGCTCCTTCCAGAGATAAAGATGTCAGCTTCCATGGTGGAGAGGCCCTGCCCCATACACAGGCGGGGCCTGAATGAGGAGGGGTCACAAGGTTTCTCTAGGAAAGGAACAAACCATGGAGACCAAGTACCTGTCCTGTTCTCACCAGGGCAATGCTTAAAAACTACAAAAGAAGTCTCGCCAGGCACAGTGGCGCACACCTGTAATCCCAGCAGTTC
>VMDO01024208.1:0-13644 GCA_007922755.1 Pedetes capensis
ATGCATTTATGGGTTATATTCTTTTCAGAATATTTTTTAAATGGCCAACATTACAGCAGTCTGTTAGGCAGAAGAGAGGTAGAGCAGAGAAGCCTAGGCACCCTGGGTAAGTGATTATTCCCCGCATGATGAAGCCTCACACTTGCTGAATAGTATATTAGGAGTGTCCTCAGAACATCATTCCTCTCCTATTGTCTGGCAAACCCCTACCATCCTTAACTCACACAGAATAGCATCAGTAAACAAGAAATTGGGAGCCGGGCATGGTGGCACACGCCTGTAATCCCAACAGCTTGGAGGCGGAGACAGGAGGATCACAAGTTTGAGACCAGAAGCAGTCTACATAATTTAGCGAGACCCTGTCTCAAAAAAGTAAAAAAAACAATGGGATGGGGGTGCAGCTCAGTAGTCCAGCGCTTGCACATTGGACTCAGTGGTCCAATGCAAGTGAGAGGCCCTGGGTTCAACCCCCAGTACCACAAAAAAAAAAAAAAAAAAAAAAAAAAAAAAAAAAAAAAAAAAAAAAAAAAAAAAAAAAAAAAAAAAAAAAAAAAAAAAGAAGAAGAAAGAAAGAAAGAAAGAAAATGAAAGAAAGAGAGAAAGAAAAAAAATTGGTTGCTTAAACCCACCTCAGAGAGATAACTTTTAGCATCTGCCCATCACTGGTTGGCAAGGTTGGCATCATGATCCACCCTTTTTAACAAAAGAATGGTGAGGACAGCAAAATTATAGATTAAACATATTCCTGAAATGGAGGGAAGAAGGTTTATCTTTATTTTGTTGATTGTTTTAATTCTTTACACCAAGTGTTAGTAATGTGTTGGCAATGACATGGTTTGTTGTTGTCGGGTGCTGTCGAATTGGGTCTGACTCATAGTGACCTTTTGTACAATAGAATGAAACACTCCTCGATGCTGTGCTGTGCTGGGCACTATGTCAGTGCTTCTCTGCTATTCATAGGGTTTCTGAATGCTGATTGTTTCTCGGGAGTGGGCTGCCAGGTCTTTCTCTCATTTTTGTGGTTCTGGGGATCGAACCAAGGTGCGCAGGGCAGCACTCTACCAACTGAGGTAAACCCTATTTCCCCCCCGCCCCCACAATGATAGAAAGTTTAAAAGGAATGCTAAAGACCTAGGATATGGAGGTCAGTGGTAGAGTGCTTGCCTAGCATGAGGTATCAGGCTCAACAGTTAGAACTTCCAATAAAGGAACACTACAGGTTAAGAAAGATATTTTGAAAGCCATTACCAACTTTCTCTCTAGGTATAGCATATTTGGCAATGAAAAGACTAAAGAAACATTCTAGAAAGACTTGCTTTACCATGAGACCTATACTTATAAAAACCTGTGATTTTGTAAGAACCAAGTCAATATCAAGGAAGGACTGCTTGGAAATCCCTGCCATGAACAACCACAGAATATACAACATTGTGGGGACTGTGATTCAGTGTAGATTGTTTTAGACTTGAGAAAATCCAGGAAAACAATGTTTTCCACAGACTGTTCACAGCCCTTTAAGTTTTGCCATACAGATGGTTCCTTCCCCATCTCCAATCAACTCATAAGCCACATTAACCAACTATTCTCTCCCTCACTGTCTATTATGCTGGCTGGTTTAGGTGCTACTAGCCAAGTGTGGCTATCAACCTCTCGGACATGTGGCCAGTCTGAATTGAGATATGCTTTAACTGTAGCCTACACAATAGATTTTAAAACTTCACCCAAAGAAGTAAAATATTTTCTGAATGACTCAAAAGGGTTGATTAGGATAATCTTTTATGTTGTTGTTGTTGTTGTTAGGTGCCGTCGAGTCGGTATCCGACTCATAGCGACCCCATAGGGTTTTCAATGGCTGACTGTTTCGGGATTGCCTTGGGAGTGGATTGCCAGGTCCTTCTCCCATTTTTGCGGTGCTGGGAATTGAACTCGGGACCTCAGAGACTGCAGCGCAGTGCTCTACCCACTGAGCTAAATCCCAGCCCAATCTTTTATAAACATTGTATTAAATAAAATGCTTAAGAATTAATTTCACCTTTCAAAGAAATTTTCCTTTGCTACCAGAAATATTTAAATTAATATATGGAATAAAATTACATTTCTACTGGACAGTGCAGGTTTTTAGCCTGAGTTTTCCTTGTACCTCTGGATATATGACAACTATAACTTTCAAACAAATGGAGATCCATAATTTTATAACTGGAACCTACCCTAGAAATCACTCTTCTGATGTTCTATGCTTAAAGATTGAAAAAATACAGGACAGAGTAACTTAAAATATAAGCATATGTATGCTAAAAGTATGAATCATTATAACTCACTCATAACCTGAATGAGATGAAAATATCTCTCCTATTTTTTTCAAGTTTCAGGTTTGTTGCTGTTGCTCTTGTTAGGTGCCATAGATGCAGGTCCAACTCATAGCGACCCTGTATACAACAGAATGAAACACTACTCAACACTGTGCCATGCCTGGCAACGTTGTCAGTGCTTTTCTGCTATTCACACTCAATGTTAATTCCTTTTTAAACTTACCATTTTCTGCCTCACAAAGGCAGCCACACATCAAATGTGTAAAGAAAAATAGGTTCATGCTTTGGCTACTTTGTCTTGTCTTTGCTCTTTTCTGGGGAGCATCAAATACCTCATGTCTCCACACACAGTTTTCCTCAATTATTCCATACCAGAGCTAGCAAGAGACCCCAGCTCTCCTTATCCAAATCTCGTCCTTTTCTCACCATACTTCTTTGTTTTTCACAGTAAAAGTAGGGGGCAGAGAAGGGATTGCTTTGAATGAAAGAGAGATTGCTTTGAATGAAAGAGACCAGAAGAGAGTAATGGCTGACTTAAACAGAGTTTTTGTCTTTCTCCTCACATTTGACCCTGCTAAAAGTTCCAGAAAGTGTTTTAATATTACACTTTCACTTTTCACAAATAATTATCGATGCCTCTTCATACCCATTTTCCAAAACCTTATGAGCAGGTGTTAGCACTATTTATGATCCGTACAGCAGCCTACTGGGAGAAGCTATTCAGAGAAAAGTAACACTGCATACTTTCCCCTCAACATTTGGTGAAGATAATATTTCTGGGCAAATATGGCAATTGTACCAACATTTCATTTAATCACAAAATCATAGACCTCAAAAGGTTCTTTTGTTGCTAGAACAAAAGAAACGTGTCAAGCTTGTTCTTCATTGTTGTGATATTTAAAAGATAAGATTTTACAATTTTTTTTGGATATAGTTATTCAAAAGGCCTAGAATATTAAACAGGAGAAGAGAAAACACAGGGAAAATAAAGGATAATACATATGAACTAAGACTAGGAACAGATTTTTTAAGTGATAGAAACAGGTATTTTATCTAATCGCTATAGCAGACATGCTCTAATTCTAAGATAAGTTTATAGTGAAGAGGACAGTCAGCGTACAAATAAAAGTGAGTAAGAAAATAGGTAGAGAGATATCTTATTTGAGAGTGTTATTTTTACTCTCTTCATAACTAGTAAACTTTGTTGTTGTTAGGTGCCATCAAGTCGGGTCCGACTTACAGCAACCCTATGTGCAACAGATGAAACACTCCCCAACAGCATGCCATGCCTGGCACTATTGTCAGTGCTTCTCTGACATTCATAGAGTTTTCAATGGCTGATTGTTTTTTGGGAGTAGGCTGCCAGGTCCTTCTCCCTTACGTACAGCACCTGTTGTTCCCAGATTGTCTCCCATCCAAGGACTAACTAGGCCCGACGCTGCATAGCTTCAGAGATCTGACAGAATAGGATGCCAGGATGGAAAAAAACATAAAATAAACTTTAAATAACTGAAATTATCAGCAGCAGAAAAAAAAAACGTAAAAGGAAATAAAAAGTATTTATAGGAAAGTAATGAAGGCCATTTTGTAAACCGTGGAAGTAATTCTCTAAAGACCTTTCCTTTGACTGTTGTCAAATAAGTCATAAAATATTTTCATGTGCCAATTTCATCGTATTTCCAATAGCCACCCATTCATTCATCCAGGCACAGAAACAGGTTCACTCAAGCTCTGCTGTGAGAAGTCATGCAGGCGATGACAGTGTGAGCCACTCTCCTATGTTCTGATGTAAAATGTATCTTTATACCCAGAGACTATGATTTAGTGACAATAGCTGCTGACTCTTTTCAAAAAGCAACTAAATCACTTACCTTGAACAGGTAAGACAATTATTTATTCTTGTGGCTAGCCAGGAAAATTTCAGACAAACAAACATTTCTTCTAGGATTAATTATTATGCCTTACTTCAGAGAAGAAATGCTCTGTGGGAGAATAGTGACAACCTATATAAGGACCTATTAGTTAGAATTTAATTGCAAGTTTTATTCAAATCTTTTACTTTCCTTCTTAGAAGAAACAACCTAATTACCAGAGTTTTCTTTAAGGCAAGTAGCAGGATTTGGAACACTGTGTAATCTATTTCATAAGTTAAATTTACCAAAATAAAGGGATGCAGAAAATATTTTCACACCTATTCATCCTTGTTTCTAAATAAAGATATTGTATTATGTAGGCATCAGAGTATATCATAAATTCAAATTCCATTGACATACTTACCAAGGATTCATGAAATATATTTTATTTCTTTTTGTTATTTCTGAAAAGTGAATTTAACATCTGACACCATTTACCTTTTATTTTTTTAAAGGATAATTGTTCTTTAAGAAAGTACTCTTAAATGCCATCATTAAAAAAAAATCATTTATGGGTTGTGCATGTGTAATAGCAAGGACAAGCACACATCACCATTTTACTAGTACAATTCCAGATTATACCTGTTGCTTAACCTCTGTGGTAGTGCTGTATTCATCAGAAATGTTCTAGGTTGGATAGAAAAGCCCTCAAACAGAATCCTGAAGCTTCAAAAATATCTGTTACTTGGGTCCTGCAGTAAGGCAAATAGGCAGATTTAACTAAGTACCATTTAAGAATTTTGTATAATTTTAAAATTCTGTGATTCTTTGTTCTAATTAAAATATAACTGAATTAGTCAGATAAAAACTAATTTGGAGAATTTGACTTGAAGTAGACTGGATTTGTAATGTTCCCTTAAAACCCAGTGAAAATGGAAAGTATACAGCTTTTATTCAACATGTGTTAGTATCTTTAAAAAGCATTATATAAATATATATATATATAATGTGTATATAATATATATGTATATATAATGTTATAATGATCTGGAGTATATATATACACATATATACACACAGATATATACATATGTGTATATATATATATATATATATATATATATATATATATATATCTGGCTGTGGGGGGTAATCAACTTGCTGAAGCGGATGACGCAGGAGGATCTCGAGTTTGAGGCCAGCCTGGGCTACACCTTTATCCTGCAGCCCTAACACTGTGGCATCAGATCTCAGAAGCTAAGCAGGGTTGGGCCTGGTTAGTACTTGGATTGGAGACTGTCTGGGAATACCAGATACTGTCAGCTTGGGAGAAGAACCTGGCAAGCCACTTCCAAAAATCAATCCACCGTCGAAAACTCTATGCATAGCAGAGAAGCAGTAACAATACCGTTTCACCTGTTGTAGGAAGGGTTGTTATGAGTTGGATACCGACTTGATGGCACCTAACAACAACAACATATATAAAAATTTGACAACCTGTATACAATTTTTGTTTTCCATTATAATAGGATTTAGGAGAGTTATCAAAATAAAGCTGAAAACAATTATTTGTGGGATTAGATGAGACCCTTCTTCGAATAAGAAATGAGCAAAAAGAAAAGACTCAAAAAATAGTTGTGGAAGGAAAAGCTATTATTTAGTTTTAATTTATTCAAACTTGATGTTTCCTATAACAAATTAGCACAACATTCAATACAGATTATAAAGAAATATTAAAGTCAAACTTTGGTGCCATAAAACTATGCAAAAAGAATTACAGTTAAACCTGTAAATTGCACATTTGTGCATACACAGACTATATTGTTCATAAACATTCATGATGTTTTCTGCCTAGTTTTTAAAATATTTTCTTTTTGCAAAATGCTACTTCCAAAGTATTAACTTCATTTTTGGAATGTGTGTATGCATTTTCTCTGTAAAGATAGAGCTGACTATTTTATTTGTTGTTTCATCATTAGGACATATTATTTGAACTACTTCTTAGAAACTGTCTGCCATAGTGTCCAGAATTTTAACTCTTCCTTAAACAGATCTAAAATCAGATGTGAAATCTTTCATAAATACAGTGCCTATTAGGGTGCAAACATCAATATAGATTCAACTTCCAGTTTATAATATACAATGAGTTCAGTTATCCGTGGAATTGTGTATATATTATTAACTATATAATACTCTTCTCAGTGCTAATAAATACTTTTTGTAAGAAACCAAGGTAACCCACTTTGGAAAAACATGTTCAAGGAAGGAGTTAGAATAATTTGCTTTAAGAATGTTAAGGGAGAACTTGCTGAAATATTTGACATGGATTCATTCATCTAATTTTCTAACACTGTTAAAATAGCAAATGGATACGAAAATAGGTGATCAATGTAGGAAATAATAAATGGGAAACCTACAATGCTTGAAAAGAGAGATTTTTTCTAAATAGTACAATTCTCAAAGCATGAGAATTTTCTATATTTTGATTATGTATTTCTTTATACAGATATATTTTATGAAAGAGAAAATCTGTATGAAAGGTGAGAATAAATCATTCAGTCAAATCACAGATAGAGAAAAATCATATTAAGTAAATATATTTCAATGTACATTCATAAATGCCCATCACAAAACCTCATAATAACATATTATTCATGTAAATGTTATTTGAGGTAAAGAGAGAAAATATTGAATGAGGCAATGGTAATTTAAAAATCATTAGTGAATAATGGCAGACATAGTAGGGACAAAGATTTTGAACTCAGACACATTGAATATAGAAAAATGAACTATGGGATCGTTTAACAGCTGAAATTTGCTGGTAACCACAGACTGAAAAAAACAACTTAAAAGATATTTGAGCATGCACGTGTACGTCGCTCTCAGAGCTTGTGTGTCCACATGTATAAATACAGTACTAACCTACTAGTTATCTCTTTCTACTCTCTGTCTGTCAAAAAACCCTGTCAGCTGCAAGGGTGATAAGGGGGGCAGTTTAAAGAAGATACTGGAGCCTTAAGCTTCTTAATGTGCCAAGAATCAATCCCATGAAAGCAAACAACTTGAAAAAGGGTGATATGTGCGTAGGAAATCTCTGAGGCTCCTTCTTGCTCTACTCGAGCCTGAGCTGGTGCTCAAGTTTTCTCACCCTAATGACCCCTGAAGCAGCCCTGAGGGGTTGCAAAACAAGGCCGTTACACAAGGCAGCTTGCTAATTGAGAAGTTGATCAGGGGTAGAGGAATCCTGCCTTACCATGTTAAGTGTCGAAATCAAGCATGACTAGATTGACGTCGCCAAATCACCGTCTGGAGGCCGCTCCACGCCAGGAGCAGCAGGGCTTTTCACACCTGATAGGCCCTCACTCTATCTACATCAAGTCACATTAAGAAAGGAATGTATTACGGAACTGGAACCCTAGCCCCTAAGAGCATTACTCCACTGCCTAATTGCTGCTTCTCTGCTTCCCTGGAGTAACAAATGCGTCTACATGCCAGAGGACCTGCCACTGCTTACCTGTCCTTTTCAGAAAACCAGGCTTCATCCACCCACTCTGCTGATGTGCTCTACTATAAAAATGTAGCAAAACCAAACCCCACAGTAAGCTGGGGGAAGACAGGAGGTTTAGACATTTTATAGTACATATCTTGGTCACACTTATTTAAGCAGGTCACTTGGAACAGTTTATAAATGGTGACTTAAAAAAAAATTCTTTTCTTAGGAAGTTGCAGATGCATAATGTATGATCAATGAAAACGCCTAGCTTGTGGATAGTGATTGAGACCCTGTTAGGTGTGCAGAGAGGAGAGACCTTCTGCTTTTGAACTCTGGCTCCCTAGTCATGGATTTGCAGCTCTCCAACATAAAATCTCCTGTGACAGATGGCATAATAGATATTCCCGACAGTCTAGACTGGCAACCTGATATTACTTGGTATTTTTTTTCCTACACGCTGTCTCTGACAGGTTCAAAGCACTGCACCAACAATGTGTTTTAGGTAGAGGATCAAACCTGAATTAGGGAATTCCCCTTTATTTCTACCACATTTTTGTTTGATTATTTTAAATTTCAGTTTTCTTACTGATAATTCCTATCCATCCTGTTATTAACTACAGGGCACAGAGAGGGAAGGATAGATTGTTTCCAAATGTGAATATATTACTGGCTATTAGAAAAGGAGTTCTTATATAAATTTCTACCAGAGAAATGAACCCTCACCATGCTCGTTGGGAGGTCGGGGGTTGCCATTCTACAGGTAGGGAAATTGAGGTATAGATTCAAGAGTGCCTCCTCTAAGACCTCACAGTTATTAATAGCAGTGATGAAACTTGGCACAGTTCCCACATTTGGAGAGCCAGACTGATGCTCAATCCATATGGGATGTCCTTTCTTACTCTTAATCAAAGTATGATACACAGTGCAATAAAACACTACCAAGAAGGAACAACCCAAAAAGGCACAAGAAGGAAGATACTTTCTTAAATAAGAAAAGCTGACAGGAAAATCTACAGTCCTTTGTAACCCCAATGATTCTGACTTCCAAGGTATAATCTAAAGTTAACATGTTGTCTGTCATGTTTTCCTGAAAAGATCAACATGTTCCTTTGCAGTTCTCAAAATTAATGAGTAAACCTACGTGAATAAAACCCCTTCGAAGTGCAAGCTTCATTTTACAAAACAAGCATATGATCAGTTTCCACACACTAAAGGTAAAACTATGAAGCATTTTTAATGGAAAAAGCAGGTAACGGCCTATATCTTCTCTTATACATTAGCAAATTAGACAAATCAGTCAAAGGATTTTCCCATGCTTACATTTTAAAGAAAGATCTCAAATCAATACCAATACGAAATCTGGTCAATTATAATGGCTTACCATATAAGAGCTAATGTTTATTGAGCCAAATCTCTGTTCCAGGCATTGTTCTCAGCATTTCACTTGGGTTATCTCATTAATCCTCATGACAACAGAGTGAGGTGGATGGCAGTGTATTCTCCCATTTTATGGATAAGGAAGTTGAGGAATTTTATGTACCACAGATAGTCAATGGCAGAGCTGGACTCCACACTCTGAATGCCACTTAGGTCCCCCTGCTTGTCTCAATGAAACAATAGAAGGATCCTCAGAGACAATTAATTACTACCACCTCTTAAGGATACCTTGCTCCTTCCTGACCTCTAGGAAATGTTTATGTTTAAATCTAAAATCTGTTTCCCCAGGCTCTATTCACTGGAGCCTAGTTCTCCTTACACATAACATCTTCCTTTCCTGCAGACTACATTACCTTCCCCTCCACCCATGTACAGTGTCAAAATGAGTGTCAGAAAATCTGCAAGTCCTTCATATCAGAGGTCTCAAATTTATCTTTGATTTCCTCTTTTCCTCAGACCTGAAATCCAACCCTGCTTCTCTCAAAGAAGGATATATTCTTTTTTTGTTCTTTCCCAGTGACCTCTATCACTTTTCTCTTGCATTCAGGCTACAGCCTCCTAGCTAAACATCTTTTCTTGTGGATTGTCCTGGCCAGTTCTTTTTTTTTTTTTTTTTTTTTTTTTTGGTACTGGGGGTTGAACCCAGGGCCTTGTGCTTGCGAATTTTGCAAGTACTGTACCGCTGAGCTGTACCCCCATCCCATCCCACTTTTTTTTACTTTTTTGAGACAGGGTCTCGCTAAATTACAGACTGTCTCAGGTCTCAAACTTGTGATCCTCCTGCCTCTGCCTCCCCACTGCCCAGTTCTTTATTACCACCACTCCCATTACTCTATAGCCAGTAATCTTTCTAGAACACAGATCCCTTTCATTGCTCGGCTAATAACCTTTAATAGCTCCCCACTCTGTGTAGGATAAATGTACAGAAGTATGAAAGGTCAGTGCTATCTGCCCCAGTCTTCCACTCTGTCTTCTATGTCACCACCCTGCTTCACTCCCAGCAGTCTCTCTCCTCTCGGGCTCACCACCTTCTCTCATGCCTGATCCCCTTCCACTCCTGCCTGCTGAACTCTGACTGAATCTATTCTTCCTAGAAAACTACTATTGTTTTGCAAATTCAGTTCAGATGTCAGTCAATCTTCAGTCTCCTCTGATTTCCTTGAGGCAGAATGAAGAACACCTTCCTTGAGATATTGAAGTACTTGTTTTCATATACTCCACTGATCTTTCAGAATTTGTATCAGCTTATTTCCTCCTGGTTTGTCTCTTTTTAACTAAGTTATAAGCTCCCTGAGAGCTTGCCCATGCCTTTACCCAGCACCTAACTCATTTCCATGCCCCTGAATGACTGAATTACAGAATAGGGCTATCACTGGAAGTCAACACTCTTCCCTTATCTTCTGAACAGATTTCATATGGGGATTTTACTTATACCCGGTGGATTGACACTTGTTGTTATTGCAACCGTGGTAAGGCTACAGGCCACATTAACAATACCCATTTTAAAATACCACTTGATCTCAGTGTAAAATGAACATGCGATCTATAGGTGGAAGTCAAAAACAAAGTATTTAAAAGCTGTTACAAAAAAAAGATCATAACACCTTCCCATCTCTTTTCTGAGCCATGTCTTTGAGAAATAACTCAATAAGGGCAAAGCTGCTGACTAAAGCTACATCAGGGCCTCGTTAGGCAATGTCATCATCTACTTGCTGAAACTCGGAACAAGTTAGGTCAGTCTTTGATCACATTCAAGACTGTTTGGGTGCCAAGTCATCAGAACTCTGACCTTAAGATACAGAAAACTTGTCTGGTATCATCTGTATCCATCCTGTCTGATATTTCTTTACCATGATTATACCATTACTCTAAAGAGTTAATTACCTAAAGTATGACATTATGTATCTAACTCAGGCAGACAGCTCAGACAGTGCACCAATATCATTCTGAATGTTTTAAGGAAGAAAATCTTTGTATTCTCAAATCCATCTCCTCAGTCTCCATTCCAGCTCCCAGGACCATGTCATCTCATAGTTATTCCATGAAGCCTCTTAAATAAGTTCACTTATTAAAATCACATTGCCCTAACCAGTTGGCAAGTGTTCTTTATTATCTTTATTATGTATGTTATCACTTTATTGCATTCATTTCGGCATTCCTAAATATTTTGTTCTACTCTGCTTCCTCCCTGTGGTTAATATTTATTAAGCTCCCATTATCTCATAGGTTTTCTACTAGATGTTCACTGTATTAACATGGACAGGATACATCCTGTCCTCAAAATGTTTGTAGCCTAGTCCTGGGGAGACAGACAAATAAACATAAAAACAAACAGACATATGTTTTCTTCACATGACAGACTATTCTATACACATCTTGAAGAGGAGCCAGGTAGCAGGGATAGAAAAGTAGGGAAGGGAGGGCATTGTTGTGATCTCTTTGGTGCGGATCCATCTCAACTTGGCCCAGGGTTGGGACTCAACCTAAGCTCTAAATATTTCTAAGTACTACAATAAGAATCATCTTAGTTCACTAAAAGAATACATTCAAGGAGAGAGGACTCATAGTTACATACTTCATAAAGTCCCATTTGAAATGAAAAGGAAAATGTCCTTTACTCTAATCAAATTCTTAAGGTCTAATATACTACACTTATACACACTCTTGACAGAATATATCATTGCAAATAGGTGACCTTTTCCAACCCAAACACTCTCCAGAGCCTAGTTTTTAAGAAGGCATTGATTATAAAGGTCATAAACTTCCACAGGGATATTTTTCAAAAAGAGAACAAAATGTTTTCTCTTCTAGCCTTAAGTTACATATATTCTTTAAACACACATTACTTAGATATTTAGGGTAACCATAATGAAATAGTTTGGCTATTTTCTAACAGACTTACAAGACCAAGAACAAAGAATTGTACAAATTTCTGTATTTGTTCAGAAAATTAACACCAGAAAAGTATTATTTTGATTGAAGGTCATTTTTTATAATTATTTTATAAACAATTATTACCAGAGAAAGTATAGGCATGCTTCACAGGAGACTGTTTGGTAAGCCTCAAAATAGAATTAAAATCTAAGGTGCCTGATGCCACTAGTGACAAACAAGTGTCCTGATAGGTGCTGTAAAATGCTCCAGTTTGGCATTTAATTGACTGATCTACTGATGGTATGCCAGTAGTTTAAAAAGGTAACAGAAATATATTCATGAAAAGTTCCCTTGGTTCTTTTTTATTTGAAAATATTTTTTTTCTTAGAATCTTAAACTAATCTCAGCAATTAAGTAATGGTCAGGTAGTCAGGACTCTAAGTAAAGAATCTTCTTGTTGGAATATTCTAGCTTCAAAGGAGCTCAGAAGAGAGAGGCTGAGATTGTCCTTCTCTTCATCTCTGTACTCTACCTATCCTAGTAGGCATCCAGTATGAATGCAGTCAATTTTTCTCTTATTTTCCCAGAAGGAATTGTACCTCAAGGTACCAAGACATTTCAGTTGCTGAGTGAAAGCTATACTTTACAGAAAAATATCAACTAACAAATGCAGAGGGAGTGAAAGAATGATAAAATTTTATAATCTATAATGAAATTACTGAGTTAGATAAAGATTATCAGTTGTTACTTAAATCCATAAGGCTAGTCATTGGAGAACTAGACAACCACCGATAGTTAAATAACATCACACAGGAGACTTTCTGGTCACAATGAGAAAAGGTGAATTGTATAGAAGCAGGCTAAGATCAGCTTTTCATCATCCAGTAATCAGCGCTAGTGTTACAAGTACTGAGATAACAAATATTATATGTTTTCTGATGTGACACAGTGGGATGAATACATCATTTATCTTGTATTCTAGAAAAAAGTATGCTTGAAATTTTTCAAGTTCTTAGAGCAAATTCTGTTTTACAGGGAGTACTAGGGATAGAGGGGAAAAGATCACTGACACTGAAAGGATACAACCATCAAACACAGAAGGTGGAACTTTCTATAGGACAACTTCTATGTTATTGTTGTTGTTGTTAGATGCTGTCAAGTAGGGTCTGACTGATGGCGACCTTATGTACAACAGAAGAAACACTTCTTGACACTCTGCCATGAATAAGAGAATGCCACAAAAATGGCAATGGTCATGATTAAGAGGCACAATAGCCATAACAACCAAATACAAACTGCAATCTTGGATTGGATCTTGCTTTGGAAAACCAGCTTTGGAGCACTTTTTGGAGGAACAAATAGAGAAATCTGAACATGGATCTGATAGTAGATTATATAAAAATTTGTTACCATAATGTAGGTCCTAGACTGAAAAAACTTGATTACAAAACAGCAGGAAAATACTATCTCAGTTGGATAAAAATACATAGATGTTATAAAAGTCAAAAAATACTTGAAATGCTAGATAATTAAATATTAGTAGGCTTTAGTATGATTCTGGTGCTTTTGATTTTGTAGTTCTGCTTATCTATAGTTTTTAATTTTCCACAAGATAGTTATACTTCTCCTGTAATAAAAAGCTATTAAATTTATTATTAAAAATATAGAATTGACTATC
>VMDO01024208.1:13744-30292 GCA_007922755.1 Pedetes capensis
CAGGCCTGGTTAGTACCTGGATGGGAGACCGCCTGGGAACACCAGAAGCTGTAGGCTTGGGAGAAGGACCTGGCAACCCCCTCCCAAAAATCAATCTGCCATTGAAAACCCTATGAATAGCAGAGAAGCACTGACAATAGTGTTTCCCCTGTTGTACAGAGGGTCGCTATGAGTCGGATACCGACTCGATGGCACCTAAAAACAACAACAACAACAACCACTAATAAACATCATAAATACTCTTAAGTCAAACAAAATATTATGTATGTGGTGAAAAAAGCTTATCAGTATGTAGATTTGAGTGATTGGCAACTCATCTGGAGATTATAGGCCCAATTTATGGGGACTAGAGAGTGAGTTCTCCAGAAGCATGTCCTCAGTTACCACACAAAAATGCAGCCCATGAAAATGGGTTCTAGAGTCACAATGTCTGAATTTGAATCCTATGCTTGACCAATTGCACCTTGACATCCTGTATTAAGTAACTTAACCCTGAGCTTCAGTGTCTAATCTCAAAAATGGGTTTAATAGTTTCCAAGGGCTAAATTAAACTACATCTATAAAGAACTTCACAGTATCCAGCTTACGGAAAATGCCTCATAGATAGTTCTAAAATATTAAGTATGTGAAAACAAAGATTTGTGTCTTTTTGTTGTTTGTTTGTTTTTTGACTTCTGGTGTCCTGGTCTCTGGAATAGTACCTGTTAAAGACTAAATCCTCAATATACATTTGATATAATCTAAGCCTTAGCCTGTTGACTTTATTTCTCAATGTTAAAACTCTCAAAATTCTATTGCTATTATAATAGCTGTATGTTCAGTATGGGATTATTCTATGACATCCATCCAGTATATATAAACAGAAAACTGGAGCTCACTATTTTTAGCAGAGTTTTCCTTTAAGAATATTTCTTCACATGAGTGTTAGACCCTAATGATTATGTACTTAATGTTTTAGTTCTACTCCTAGTGAGTTTCTTTCTTTTTTTTTCATTTTTAATCAGTTATTTTTGGCAGAGAGTAACACTATAAATTCCATTTGCATCAACTTTTATTTAGCTGCTATGCAAAATTTTTATTAATTGTTGAGTTTTCCCAATTATGTAAAAAGAAAATAATTCTTTTTAATATTTATATTGATTATTTCACTTTCTTATCTTATTACATGGGCTAGCCCCTCTAAAACATTAAATATGAGTGGCAATAGTAGGTAACTTTGGCTTTTTCCTGACTTTAATGGAAATGACATTAGCATTTAACTGTTTCATAAACGTATACATTTCAGCAAAGTTTTTAGACATATTTAATTTTTTTCCTCTTAGTTCTCTTTAGTTGCAAGTTTTAGAATGGGTGCTGAATTTTGATAATTGCCTTTTTGTCACATATTATAATAATCATGATGTTTTGTCCTCTTGCTTGATAATATAATAAATTAGGTTGAAATATGTACTGATGTTCACACCCTTCATTCTAGAAATATTTTTTCCTGTTCTTGTGTATATTCACTTTATGTACTGACAGACTATATAATAATTCCTTTCAAGTTTCTATATTTATATTCAAAAATAAAATTCTTTCTCATATTTTTATGTTGTCTTTTTCTGGTCAAGATGTTACATCAAAGTTAAGAGGTAAATTGTGGTTTCGATGTTTTAATCCTGATATTTCTATATAACATTCAATTGCAGATGCCAATGGAGTTGCTATATATATACTGCTTAACTTTGTAGGAAAGTAATGGGCTGCAAGTAAGGTCATCAATATGTCAAGAGGAATTAAAGCCATGGAGAAAAATAATATTTCCCAGGAGACATAACTATGCCTCAATAAGAACAGTGTTCCCGTGGTAGAATGATTCACTCTTTTAAGTATCCAATGAGGATGAGACACTAAGGAAAGAATCAGAACTGGATAGGGTCATCGAATCCAAAAGAGTGTAAATCTCTAACAAAGACGGAATGACCAATACTATTAGAAGGAAAAAGAGACTGTGAGATGCTTCCTCAGAAAATGCACATTGGCTTCAGCAATTAGATAACAGTGAGAGTAAGATCAGTAGAGTGGTAACAGGGAGAAACCAGATCAGAAGTGAGTGAGGCTCCATGAGGCTGAGGAAGTATGGATAACAAAGATAGAATATCCTTCAAAAAAAAAAACTTAGAACAATAAAGGAATTGAATAACCTGAACATATTTTATGGTTAAAGTTTTTCTTTTATAATGAGAACATGTTCAGTACATTTGTGTGTTCAGGGTCAACAGACTATAGAATAGAAGGTATTGAAGACACTGAAGAAAAAGGAGGTAGCTTATAAAATGAAGACCCATAAGATATACGCAAGAATAGATCTAAGGACATAATGTTGGGCTTAAAAGACATTCCTATTGAGAATCTCATATAAGCACCTCATCCACATGAATGTGAAAAAAAATTAAGTAAAAAAGGAGGTGAAATGCAAATGATGGCAAAAGGATGGGCTATATCACACCACAAGCAAAGAACACATATATCAATCTACATATTATTTGCTTCTTTCTAGCAATGCTTAGCTACACTGTGAAGGAAGATAAAAGGGGCTAGGATTCCAATGTCAATTTGCCAGACTACAGCCTTGGTGAACCCCAAATTCGAAAGCAGAAGTGACCAGAGAAATGAGGATGGGAAGCTGAGATCAGCATGATCAAGAGTTAGGTTCACACTGAGCAGGGAAAGACAGAAGCCTAAAAGATTTGACCAAATTAGGTGAAAAACATGTAACAAGAGAGCTGAATGTCTGAAATCAAAAATCAGTTATATTGCAAATAATTCAGAATGATATTATGGAGATTCAGATTCCTGAAATGAAATGATTTTTTCTGTAAGGACAAGACAATGTATGTGATCCTGGGATCAAAGGTACACATTCACTAGGGTCCAGGAGGTTCAATAAGCTAGGACTTTAGATGAGTCTGATAAATGTCTTAGAATTATGGCAAGAGGGAAATGACAATAGTGAGAAAGGGTAAGAAATAGTACACACTAGATTATATGAGTTGTGTCAAAGGATGCATCTTTATTAGTGAGTTGAGATGTGTGCACATAGGAGGCGCCAGCTTCTCTCAGCTTCAGGGACTATGGGATTTGCCAGAGTACATAGTACCTTGCATCTGTTGATAGCTGAAAGGAAAAGTGCCCTCTTAAAGGAGAGGAATGTTTCAGTGAAAACAGTGGATGAAACTCTGTTAAAACAATGTTTTGATGGAAGAAGTATCTTGCCAAAAAAACTGTGGGTATAGTGAAAGGTTTCTGACAATAACATGAGGTCTCCAGAGGATCCAATGAAAAAGTATGGGGCTGATGAGGTAATGGTAGAAACTGATACAGACTGAGGAATGGAATAAAAACAAGAGAAGTTTAGAAGTAATGGTGAGTGAAGAGGTGGTATGGTAGTAGATTTGTCTTTCATTCAGTGATGAATAACTATGGGATGAAGAGGTCTGCTTAGATGGGGATACCCAGTGAGTGTCCTTGGAAATATCTCACGTAATTCCAGGAGAATGATAATGGCTGCCATGAGGGTCAAGATGAGGAAGAGAGATCTGCTTTTAGGAAGGGCTGCCTCTACCGCACAGAACAGAACAGAGCCAGGACTTCACATCAGGCTGAAATCTCTGAGAGGATTTTTGAAGCAGGTTTATAACTGGGTTTTGTAGGATGAATTATGACTTTCTTGTCACAAATTCAGGCTGCTAAGAAACATTTTTCGAACACCTCATCCACCTGTATGGATTGAAAGTTATGGTGTTTTTGTGTTGGTCTGGTTTCTGTTACTGTGAAAAAGTACCTGAGATAATCAACTTAAGAAGCACCCTGTGGTTTCAGAAGATTCTGTCCATGGTCAGTTAGCTTTGTGGCTTTGGGCCTGTGGTGGCAAAGTATATCACCATGGGAGCCCACAGTGGACGGAGCCTGGTTACCTCATGGCAGCTGAGGTAGGAAGAGAAAAGGGGGGTTGGAGAGGAGAGTGAAAGAGGGAGAAGGAGAGAAGGTGAGGGGAGAGATAGAGAGAGGGGTATGGGTCAGTATCCCCTTCAGGAAAGTGCTCCCAGTGGCCTAACTTCCTCCCAGTAGGCCTCACTTTCTAAAAGTCCCAACGCCTCCCTGTAGCATGGGCAATGCCCAAGACTCTAACACTTGTGGCTTTGAGGGACACTTAACCAAAGTACAGCAGTTACTTGAAATTAGAATTTCAGGATTCTGACCAAAAGATTACATACTAGTGGATTGTGTATCACATTGCCATCTTAAATCCAAGAGATTTCAGTGAAATATCTAGAAAAAGAATCTAGTTCATCCGGAGAAATCAGCAACATTAGCCCCATAGTCCTACAATCTGAGGCAATTAAGCCATGGCTTTTCCCACCGGATGAAGCATGAAACCTCCAACTCACCACATTATTTTACCTGCTAGACTCTAGAACCCAGGGGCGTTTGAGTTTGTTAGCCCTTGGGGAGTTAAATAATTCAGCCTATATAGCTATGAGTCAGAACTTACTCGATGGCACCTAACAACAACAATATTATTTCAAGTCATCATGGCAAGGCATTGGGAAAAGTTTCAATAAGCAATAATCTTGCCTCAGATGAACCTCATTGGCTACAACACTGTCACTTCACAAAGCTCAGCCTGTATTATTCACACCAAAGTATCACCATAAAAAACAAGTTATCAATTACTGCTTCACAAAGTAAGACTGGCATACATATATTAATATTTTAAAAATGGATTAACTTTATGCTAAATATCAATAATCACATGATAATAAAGATGAAAATTAAAGAACACAAAAGGTTATAACTGCTATAATCCTTATCCTATATAGAGTAAACTCGAATGTTCCAAATACTGTTTACAAATATTGTTCAGATCCATTTATGTTTTATATATAATATCTAGACAGTAAATTACTCATCACATTCTTCCTATTCCTAAATTCATCTTATTCAGCTGAGTTTCTCTTATGCATCAGGTCCTATGTGCTCACCTCTATTTTCTTTCCCTGTAGTTCACTCACTTCAACTATATAAATTATGTGATTTGAATAATATAAAAAATAGTCCTCAAAGGATATAAATAGCTCCAGTTGCCATAATAAGGAAAAAAGGAGGAAAAGAATACAAAACTCTGGAGAACATATTAACCTACATCATACAATTCTTTTCTTTTTCCCAGTACTAGAGGGTTGAACTAGGGTCTTTGCATATGCTAGGCAAGTGATCTACCACTGAGTTGCACCTGCAGCCCCTGTTTTTATTATTTATTTTGAGACAGGGTCTTGCTAAGTTACACAGGCTGCCTCTGGCCTCCAACCTGAGATTTTCCTGCTTCAGTTTCCCAAGTTTCTGGGATTACAAGTGTGTGCCACTTTGCCTGGCCATATCATACAGTTCTAAAGAGTTATTAGAAAGTAAATTTGATCTGAGCTTCCTGAGAGACAAAGAAAAGAGGGAAATATAAACAAATATATGATTCATAAGCCCCACCCAAAATGCCATTTAATAATTAGTTGTTGTTGTTATGTGCCATTGAGTTAGCTCCAACTCATAGCAACCTTCATAGATTTCAATGGCTGATTGTTTGGGGATTGCTTCAAGAGTGGATTGTCATGTCCTCCCATTTTTGCAGTTCTAGGAATCAAATCTGTGTCCTCAAAGAGTGCAGAGCAGTCCCTACCACCTGAACTAGATCCTAGCTTTTAATAATTTAGAGTCCCATAAACATTTTTTAATACTAAGATCTGGGGGAATTGTTACCAGTCATGTTGTAGAACATTGTGTGATATAGTTAAAATATCGACAACAGCATCCCTAAGACATAGAAATTTTTTTGCAGATTATTAAACTATAAGGTGTGATTAAAAAATATTGTGAATGTCTCAATTAAAAATTATATTGTAGTAAAAGACATGTTGCATTAATCCCCATAAAAATACCCTCCCCACTTCAAATACAGTTATCCCATCATTCTTGACACTTTCTGACATGGCTCTGGAAGTCCTTTTTCGTGGGTGTCTTTAGTTTTGCTGTTATGGCTGCCTCGGTATCTAAACTGATTCAAAACATTTACCATTCATGGTCATTTTCAATTTGTTGATGAGCCAGAAGTTATGCAATACCAGATCTGGTGAATGAGGTGGATGAGGACACATCATAATGTTTCCAGTTGACAAAAACTGATGTACCAGAAACGACGCATGACAGAGAATATTGCCATGAAGCATGAGACTAAAGATATTCACCAAAGAGGATTTCCAGAATTGCTTCAGAGAGTGGCAAGAATGATGGAGGAAGGGTGTTTGAAGCCAGGAGGAATATTTTGAGGAAGATTAGTAGCAATGTGTCTTTTACTGTTGTAAATTATTTTTATATAAAATAATCACCTATTTTCTGATCACACCTCATATTTTTCAGCACAGACTAATGTGAGACCCTGATATATAATTCTGTGGAAAAAAAAAAAACTGGAGAGGCCAAAACAACAGACAACTAGGTCAAAAGCAAGCTTTGTAGATTGAGCCAAAGATAAATTTAAAACTATTGAAAGGAATAACTTTGTATCTAATGTTGGGCAATCTGTCATAAATACTGTTATCTTCAACTGATGTTTTCAAAAATAAGAATTGAAAAGCAACATTTAAAGTTGTAACCTCTGGTAAGAACACAGAGTACCAAGATGCCATGATATGATAAAACCCATATGTGGACTTTAGGAAGCATAACTTATACACATGTATGAATGGGGAGCCACTGCACGGATGAGGGCAGGAGAGCTGATGATCAGAATCTTTCCTTAACAAGCATTACTAGGTCCGCTCCAAGGCATAGCTGAGTCACATCATAGGCAATGTGTTTGGACAAATTTAACAATATGCATTTCCTTCTATATTCACTGAAAAGGCTCTTATATAATATTGTCAGATTCAGGCCAACTAATTTTTTGAGGAAATTTGTGGAGACATTGCACACCTTTCGGCATGGTACTTAACAGGACCAATTGCTTCCTAAGGTCTATTATACTGTGAGGCAGTAAGACTATACTATCAGGGTAGAGAATTCAACATCCACATCTCTTGACTCCCTATAGTAGTGATAGTGGTTTTTTTTTTTTTTTTTTCCTGCTTCTCTGGTACCTGAGTTAAGCTCCTTTTGGCTCAGATCATTTATCACATCACTTTTGTAACCTTTCTCCCAAAGCAACATGTAATCCATACACAGTTGGCATCAGATATTACTAGATGACAGACTGGTTTTTAAAATGGTGGAACTAGATAATACATCTCATCTAAATTCATGGACTGCTCTCCTCCAATAATAGAGTCATGTGATAGGTTAAAAACACATGCTTTATAATCAGTAGCAGTTTATTCATTAGAACATTCTGTACTCCTCCAAAAATCCAACATATCTCACTGTATATCACATTTGTTTATATTCCTTCTCAAAACCCCTTGTTTTAAGCCCAATGCATTTAACTTCCAAAGTATTCCCACAAGGATACTTGGATGGTAGTTTACATTTTAAATTGTGGTAATTGTGGGTGCTGCTGACCTGTCAATCTCAAACATATTTATAAGCTACACACAAAAAAATGAAATGAACAAAGTGATTCAGACTAACCAGCTCTGACTACCCATTTTAAGAAAATCACAGGGTGTGCCTAGGATCCAATGTTTACAATTTGTCACGCACAACAGTGTTACAGCTTTCTAAATGGTAACTATTTAAAAATTCTGAAGCATTCTTAAAATGTTTCACTTAAACATTTTTGCAATAAAATCTTATTGAACTGTTGCTTTCATTAATTTTCTACAGACTAGAGAGCAAGGAATTCAAGTTCAATTTTTTTTCTTTTAACATTGCCTACTAGTAGCAAATAAACAGTGTCTCTTTTTTAAATAAACCCCTGGCCTGGAGTTTTGGCCCCTTAATAGTAGCCTACATGGTTGACTACACTTGGTGTTAAATTTTCTTAAATTGTATTTCTGTCAGTGTATCATTTTTTTTAAGCAATGGACCCTATAATAGCATGCACTGGTCTGTCAGGAGTGCATTTTAACAGCACGACACAAGTATTTTTCACTACAGGAGACAAACAATGATATGTATTACATGCAGTAAACAACACCTTTGGTACATAGGGTTCTCTCAGTATTTATCTGTCTAAAATCTCACTGTGTCCTCAATAGGGGTGCAGGGGAGGGAGGGAAACCCTGCCTCCTTTTAATGTTGCCAGTGGCTATGGTATGGCATTAGAGAGAGTCTACATGCTTTGTAACATGTCTCATGAAAGGAAACCTTGATTTAGTATTAAATGAACAGAGCAATACCTATTAGCTCATGCACAGAAAGTCCCATTTTTTTCAAACAACTACCATATCTTTCTCTTATAACTCTTTCCCAAGCATTCACATCCCCCATCCCCCTTTACTCACAAGTACCATGACCAAAGAACATTCAGCCAAGCATAAAAAGCTAGCAAGAGATAGTGCTCTTGACATTAGGGATGCAAAAATCCCAAGGACGCTTAAAAAATTATGAGCACTTCTATTTCTATTTATTTTCTATGTCACCCTTTAGACATAGTTTTCATAATTTAAAAAATGTGCAATAGAGTACTTACAATTTATAAATAAAGACAAATTGGAGGCACATACTCAAATTTCTTTAAGAATAAAAGTATATAATCAAAATGTTTAGAGAACGCTGCAGAAAAGACTCAGTAAAAATATACTGACATTTCTTTGTCCTTGTCACCTGAGAAAAAGAAATAAAAGTCAATACTATAAAGGAAACCTAAAACAACCCAAGATTTTATACAATTCTTCCCTATGGGATATTAAATATAATACTTTACAAGGCCATAGAACTTTCACATGCTAAAGTGGAGAGAGGTGGGTTATATAAGATATCTTAGAAAATTGTCACCTCAGTTATAGAGGAAATCCAATTTCCAATAATTCCCCTAAAGAGTCAAATTCATCCTAATTTGTATAAAATACACTATAATCTTAATTTATGAACCCATTCCAAATTCCAATGATCTCCACTGTTAAGACATACTCTTTCCTTGTGTAGCCTAAAGTGCACATGGTATTTAGGTATTTCTCCATCCATCCTTTTTATTGATGAGAAGCTGGTGAAACATCTTTTTATAATAGTAACTTTTCATAATCTTCATTATTAATCACTCTTAAACCTCATTTAATCTGTTTCTTTAAAATTATTTTTTATATTTAATTTTCCTGCTTCTTTATTTTCATAACTCAGTGATTTTTTTCCTTTATAGCAACAGAAGCTACCATTGGAGTATTACCAGTGTGCCCAGCTCCTTCCCTATGACACCTCCTAACAAGGCTATGTATGAATAGGTATATTACTCCTATTTCCAGGTAAGAAAACTGGGGCTTTTGAGGTTGAGTAATTTGCCTAGCGAGACATGGCTAAGGGAAGACTTCAAATATGAGCTCTATATTATTAGGCATCTCAGCATGCCTATGAAATCTAAAGCAGCAGTCCCCAGCCTTTTTGCACCAGGACCAGGTTTGCAAAAGACAATTTTTCATGGTTTTAGGCTGAGAGGCTGTTGATCTGACAGCAAGTAGAGCTCAGGCAGTAATGCAAGTGAGGGGGAGTAGATGCAAATATAGACGTAAATACAGATGGTATCACTTGAAGCCTTTTGGTTCAGGACTCCTGTTTTAAAGATTAGCACTAATCTAACCTAGTTAGAGAGATATTTAGGGAATTGTCAAGAATTAGTATGACCTTTTTTTTAATGAAAAAATGATATTCACAGAAGATTAAAATAATAGCTGAAGAAGGTTCTAACAGGAACATGTGACTAATTTGCCATTATTGATAGTTGCTGGGATGGGCAACATCTACCTAATATAGTAGAATAATGAGAAAGACACAGTGAAATAGATAAAATACAAGGCATGTGGTTAAAGCCAGGGGTGGTGGAGCATGCCTGTAATCCCAGAGACTTAGGAGGCAGAGGCAGGAGGATCACAAGTGCTAGGGTAGAATTTAAAAAACAGGCTGAGGGGAGCAGCCCAGGTATAAAGCACCACAAACTGTGTATGGTATGTCTGAGGCTCTGATGCGTGTGTGTGTGTGTGTGTGTGTGTGTGTGTGTGTGTGTGTGTGTAATGAATGAGGATAAGCTTTTGGGTTTAGAAACAGTAAAAAAAAACTCAGTTGTGGTGAAAATAAAAGGCTATTTACTATTCAGTAGATAAATCTGAAAAGGAAAATTTTAATTTAGTTTAATTAAAAATATATTCAAAATGTATAACTTTTTCTCAGGTCACTGCAGAAGTCAACAGTTAATCAAAAAGAGAGAGAATTTAACATGTTAAGTCAAATACACAAGTAATCTCTTCACTATTCCCAAGACAGTGTTTGCATTAATAACTACCTTTAACAAGTTTATTTAAATACCAAATCAACTTCCAGGTCAAGATCAAGCAATCTTTCCTTAAAAATCAAGCTCTAATTAATCTACTCTGGAAGAAAAGAATCACAAAATGATTAGGAATTGAGGTCTTCAACTCAACCAAGACAAGGTAGTAGTTATAATAGGTGTCCTATCTGCCAGGAAGAACTGGATGGCTGCTAAAACTTGGAACAGAAATCACACCCAGATGCAGGATGACAATAGAAAGTAAGGCCTGAAAAGCCCTTCAGCCACCTGCTCCTAGTAGCTTTTTAAAAAGCATGGAACAGGATTTTTTGTGGATGAGGTATGTTGTTGTTGTTAGGTGCCAATGAGTTGGGTCTGATTCATAGTGACCCTATAGGGTTTCCAATGGCCAATTGTTTCAGGATCACTTTGGTAGTGGATTCCCATTTTTGCGGTGCTGGGGTTTGAACCCAGGGCCCAGAAGTATAGGTACCACCATTTTGAAAGTGCACCATCTGGCGTCTCTTTATGAGACTGAAGCACCTTAGCAAATCTCTCACAATGTGCCTGTGCTGATAGCCCAATCCATTTTATAAATATGAATACAGGCTCTAAAACTTTGATTTATATTTAAAGCTTAAATTTACCTGTTTGGTTTTTTAAAACTGGAAAAGGTTTATGCATACAAATTTCATGCTCATGAATAGGAATAAATATTAATCTTTTCATTTTAAAGACTAGTGCTTAGATCTTTCTGACATGAAACTAACAGTGGTGAGCTAGGGTTAGGTTATTGTTAGGTTCTATGGAGCTGGTGTCCAACTCATAGCGATCCTACCTACGTACAATAGGCAAAACATTATCATCAGTGCTTCTCTGTTATTCATGGGGTTTTCAATGGCTGATTGTTTTTTGGGAGTGGCTTGGGGGGTCCTTCTCCCAAGCCCACAGCACCTGTTGTTCCCAGGCAGTCTTCTATCCAAGTACTAACCAGGCCTGATTCTCCTTAGCTTCAGAGATGTGACAGGATTGGACGCCACAGTGGGATAGCTGCGGGAAGGATTAGGTTAGGGATGAGAAATGTATGTATAAACAATGCTTGACTGACATTTGTCTCATGTCATCAGGAATGTGACATACTAAATTGTTTTAAATAACAATGTATTTTTAATGTATCTTCTCTAAATGCTTAGTTAGAAACATTAATAATAATTATAGAAAACATACTATTTTTAATGTTTTATGCTAGAAAATGATTTGATCCAATAGTCTTGACTTAACTTCCCTTCCCATTGCCCCTGTTGTGGTGCTAGGGATTAGACCCAGAGCCATTTTCATGGTAGGCAAGAGCTCTGCCACTGAGCTACACCTCCAGCCCAGGCATGGCTTAACATTTAAAAAGTGGAAGAAGAGAAAAATCATTTGACTTCAAAACTTGAAGACAGCCTTTGAAAAAATCCACATCTCTGCAATTTTTATTATCTATGTATCCTGAAACAATCAGCCATTGAAAACTCTGTGAGTGTAGCTATGAGTCGGACCTGACTTGACAGCACCTAACAACAACAAATGTATCCAAAAGATGTCAGTGACATTGTGCTATGAAAAGAGTATCACCATCACTGGCCAGAGGGCTGGCCTTCTGAGTGCTGTGTTGGCTGCCCAGTCTCATCAATATAGGCATTTCCTTGTATTTCACACTAGGATTTTAAAATAATCTATTAACTGTATTAGATGTATGTGCATGTGTTGACTTAATATCAAACATACAACTGTACCATAACCCATGCACTAGCAATGAATGTATGGTCAAGCAACCAAATCCTGAGGTCTATTTTCAGATCCACCTTTCACAGCTATTATTTAATCACAATGGTTATCAATAAAGCCAAATGAAAAGACACCCCCCCCAGAAAAGCAAAAATGTATCAGCAAATAATAAATGAAAATTAATCCTATTCAATTCATCACAAGAGCTGTACAATCCCAAATGGGACTGATTCCTCAACAGCCTAACTGAATAATCATTACAGTGGTTATCAAAAGTATTGCCTCTTCCCTAGGGACACTTAGAAATGTACAGAGGAATTTTTGGTTGTAACAATGACAGAGGATAACAGAGGTCCACACTGTGGCTGCCCCTAATTCTTGCATCTTTTGCTCACACATATTACATCTACACTGGCATCTTCAATGTTCTCAAAACATATCAGAAAAGCTTCTACCTCAGGGCCTTTCTATTGGCTCTTCTCTGCACTCAGAAAGTCCTTCACATACCTGTCCCTGACTAGCTCTTCCACTTCTTTCAGGGCTTTACTAAGCAACCATGTCAGTGAGGCTCTCTCTGTGCAGCCTATGCAGTAGTTCAATTTCCCATTTTTCCTCTCTTCTCTCTCCTTTCCTCTCTCTGTCTCTCTCTGTCTCAATCTATGTTTCTCTCTCTCAATCTCTCTCATTTCTCTCTCTCTCTCTGTCTCTCTCTCTCTGTCTCTCTCTCTCTCTCTCTCTCTCTCTCACACACACACACACACCACAAACACAAATTCTGCAAATTTCTTATACTGTTTCACTTTCCCTCTTTAGTTACTATCTCCTATGCGCTCTATTCATATTTTATTTATTTCAGAATACAAACGCTACCAGGGGAGAAGATATTTTTGTGTTTTATTCAGTACGTATCCCAGGACCTTGTCCAGCATCTTAGAATAATGACATTTGCTGAGTGAGAAAATGGGGACAGGAATGCTAAGTGTTTTGCAAGGCATCTCGACAGCACTGTGTTAATAACTCGCTTTTGTCCAAGCTAAGAGTTGGAACCATACAGATACTCACGAGCTGATGATATCTCACGCTGTACCCCGAACACAGCTGTGAAGCTTAGGGTTTTTTAGTTAGACTGCTGGTTTACTAAAGGGTTTTTACAGATTTTGGCTTTGACTTATTATTTATATCTTCTCCTCTTCAAGTGTCTTTCTAATCTCACTTGATCATTCCTCCTTTCATTCTCCACCTTGCTTGCGCAGATCATAAGTGGAGTAAAACTCTTGGTATGTTTTACTTAGTTACTTAACAAGAATGGTGACTCTATTGAGTTGTAGAAAACTTTAAAAATTTTTATACATTTCCCTTGAGTTCTTCTTGAATTTCCCAGATTGAATACCTCATTCATTGCAAGGTAAAATATTAGTAACTTTATACATTATGTTGATATGTTAGAGAATATCAGGAATATAATATTCTATGTCCATTATTGATAGAAATGAAATATTGACACCCAAATTATTTGTAATTTCCCAAAGTATGAAGGATCCTCAGTGGAGTATTCACATGCAGTCCTTACAAGTTTTAGAATTATGTTCAAAACACAGTTGAACTAAGACACTACTGCTCATATTTAGGGTTGGAAGCTGTGGTTGCTTTTTTCATTCACTCCTCACTCCCACCCACCCAAGCCAAGCCAAGGGTAGTAGTCCATGTGTATTACCATATCTGTATATGTAGCAATTGGCCAGAACATATTTTTACTGAGCAGCTGATAGACACAAAATAAGCATTGTACTCAGTATTTTAAAATGTGAGAGTCTTGACTCTTCTATTTTTGTAAAATATGAGCAGTGTATCAAAAGACAATACTTAATACATTTCAAAAGCTTTTACAAACAAAAAAGTATAATTTCAAAAATAGGTAAATATGCATTTTTGTTCCAACCGTTATTATAAACACATGGCATTATTCTAAAAGGTTTAGAAAATAAAAATAAACTAGTGCTATCCAAAATTAACTTCCCCTGTGAGGCGGCCTTCTGAGATCCCACAGCATTAATGAGATGGGAATTTATCTTTTCTCTGTGATATCTAGATTACTATTAAATATTAGCATTAGCACATTTTATGAAGTTCCAAACCCTCTTACTTGTCTTTGTCATATTTGATATTTATGTTTGATAAAACTGATTTTCTGTTTTTATTAATTGGGTGGATTTAATATGGATGATGCTTTACAGCATTAGTAATAACAATTTTACTTAAATATGGCTTTGGTGTACTCCTCTGCAAATAATCTTTGAATTCCTAAGAGTCTTTTATTTTCCCAGTAGCCCAGTTGGAGAGTTTTTAATATTAAATTGAATCATAACAACACATGCTGATTAGAGTCTAACTTAATACACGAAGCTTAATGTTAATTTTCCAACTTCAAATCGGGGATCAGACTCTTCCGAGATGATTATTTATCTCAAGTGTGAATTTATTTTAAACTTATAAAGACCACTGCTAGGCATTTTCACATCATAAAAAACTAACAGTATAGAGCAGAGGAATTTATCAAAAAGAATTAGAACTACAAAATACTGTTGAGAAGAAAAAGGTTTGTCAATAACTTTTGATAATACAAGATAAAAACAAAAAGTAGTATGGGTAAATATGCAAGGGACTGATGTGGGTAGCCTTCCAATATATACGTGATTAATATAAAAATGATGTACTTAAATTTTAATTCCATTAGAGAAAAGTTATCCTTTAATATTAATACTAAAGGGGAAAAAAGAAGCAAGCTTTTTAAAAGCAGTAAGCTATTTTAAAGTAAGAAGTAAAGAAAATCCAAGTGCCTCATTTCTTGCTTCACAGTGTAAATTTCCTTCAAAATAAATTTCCTATAAATAGCTTGAAAGGGGAACTGTATAGTTAAACTTCAGAATAGGTATATTATAATAGTAGAAAAAGAACCAGAAAAGTCAGTATCAAATTCCATGGTGATTGGCAGGAACAGAACTGGATGATAAAATTCATAGGAGAATAAATCCATATAGTTTAATAAAATTTGTCTTTCATCTTAGAATGATGAAGACGCTATAACAATTATCAATGCCATAGTTTGTGGTATTAAGAAATTAGCTGGCATCAAGTAACTGAATTTAACAAATTTCAAAGCTAATCAAAGTATAAACTAAAAAACAAAAAGGAAAGGAAAATGCCTTTTTCAAGAAACACAGCTAATGCAAATGTTGCTGCGTAAAAGAAAGTCTAAGCAATTGTACAGGTATTGCTATTTTTATTTTTAATTTCCTTCAAGATTTTGTCTAGCTTTATATAATTAATTAATTAATTTATTTCTGATACTTGGGGGCTGAACCCAGGACCTCTGGCATGCTTTGCAAGTACTCTGCCACTGAGCTGAAACCTCATCCTATTTTCTAGTTTTTACCTTTATTTTGAGTCAAGGTCGAACAAAATTACACAGGCTGCGTCTGGCCTTTGACTTGCGACCCTCCTACCTCCACATCTTGAGTCCCTGGGAATATAGGCATGTGCCACCATGCCTGGCCTAGCTTTATATATTTTAACATCTATTGATAAAGAATGAAATGTTAACTAATTTTTTGGGAAGATGAGATTAAGCTGCATCATATGATTTTGAATAATAGAAGATATTCTCATGGGAACTGGAAAAATGTTTTCAAAGAAAGTACTACAATAAGACTTCCATGCCTTACAGAATAATGAAAGGAAATAGAATGGTCATTTAGGGTGGTGCAATTTCTCTTGTAGGATTTGTAATCATTGTGTGTGGCAGAAAACTGAACTATATAATATATTTCACAATGTATATATTCATCAAAATCATTTATAAACTTACTACTTTCAATATATTTTTAAAATGAGATTCCTTAATAAATTATGTTTATGAACTTAAAACACAGCATTAAAATTTATTATTAGTCACTTAATGAAAGCTAATGGTGAGTTTATAAATTAAGTACTGGCTTACTTTGATATTTTCTGAGAGCAACCAAAAATACAGATTCTTTCCCAGAATTCTATGTATTTATAAGGTGCAAAATAAGCAATTTTAGCAATTCTCAAATGTAGTTCATCCAGATGCATTTAATCCTAAACATACTTGTAGAAACAGAATTTTTTTGCTAAGTCAGGTATGTCTAACTTATCTATCTTATGTGTAAAGACTATCCTCACTGAAGTATTCCATGCATTATAAAATCATAAAAAAACTGTACAGAAACAGAAACAGTGTGAAGTAATTTTAATATTCTTCAGGATTGGTATTTTCTATGAAAATATCTCAATTCTATAAAAAAGCCAGAAAC